>JAGDYQ010000007.1:14695114-14836494 GCA_021962125.1 Bulinus truncatus
AAAAAAAAGCATTTACGTGAATAAAATTGTTTAACGTAAATACACAAATGATTGTTGAGACATGAAATAATGTACAAATTCTCATTTTGAAATGACACTACAAGCAAATATTCTTGAATGCATTTATCCCCATTCAAATTCATTTGACCGTTAAAGAAACAACAACTTACATTTGAGTTCAATGAAAACTAGGTAAGTATTTCTCATGAACTCTTCTTAGTAAAGCTTAAAATAAAATGAAACCCAGAGATCATTCAAAGCAATGATACAAGCATCAATCAGAAAGTGTATTCTAGAGTCAACATCAGTCAGTGAGTCAGATTATTATAGAAGCCATCAGTGAGTGAGTCAGTTAATGCTAGTCATCTTCAGTTAGTGAGTCAGTTTATTATACAGTCAACATCAGTCAGTGAGTCTATTAATTCTAGTCAACATCAGTCAGTGAGTCAGTGTATTCTAGAGTCAACATCAGTCAGTGAGTCAGTTTATTCTACAGTCAGCATCAGTCAGTGAGTCAGTTTATTCTAGAGTCAGCATCAGTCAGTGAGTCAGTTTATTCTAGAGTCAGCATCAGTCAGTGAGTCAGTTTATTCTACAGTCAACATCAGTCAGTGAGTCAGTTTATTCTACAGTCAACTTCAGTCAGTGAGTCAGTTTATTCTACAGTCAGCATCAGTCAGTGAGTCAGTTTATTCTAGAGTCAACATTAGTCAGTTAGTCAGTTAATTCTACAGTCAGCATCAGTCAGTGAGTCAGTTAATTATAAGTCAGCATCAGTCAGTGAGTCAGTTTATTCTACAGTCAACATCAGTCAGTGAGTCAGTTAATTCTACAGTCAGCATCAGTCAGTGAGTCAGTTAATTATACAGTCAGCATCAGTCAGTGAGTCAGTTAATTCTACAGTCAACATCAGTCAGTGAGTCAGTTTACACTACAGTCAACATCAGTCAGTGAGTCAGTTTATTCTAGAGTTCACTTCAGTCAGTGAGTCAGTCATTTCTTAAGCCCCTATTTAAAAAAAAAACCTAAAGGCGATAAAATAAAACACGATTTAAAAAAAAAAGACTTTTCCTTTGTAAAATGAAAACATGTTTCTATAAATATCTCACCAACCAACAAACACAAACACACACACTCACAAACAAACATAATTATAAAGTCTCCAACAAATCTGCCAATACCCTGACAATCAATAATTTTTTCTAACGGCTGTCAATAATTGTAACACTGTACACATCCGGACACATTCATTGCTCCTGCTAAGAACTAATTAATAAATAAATTTCTCACAAATAATGCGACTTTTTTATTTTATTTTAAGGAACACAAGCCGACTGAACAAACATAATAGGAACTACATTTTCAACAAAATAATGACGTTAATGGTGTTGTCAATAGTTTGCTGCGTTGTTGTTTTAAAAAAAGAAAAATACTTTGGACATAATTATGGCCTCTGAAAGCATTACAGGATTTGACGGTTGTCATAGAAATAACATTGCAGTATATGTGCTCATTTTTTTTTCTTTTTTTGAATTTAAAAATACATAATCAAGCCATTTTATGTCTTTTTTTTTTTGCTTGGTGTTTAAAGACATCGAGTTTTTGCCTTCGTTTTTTTTTCTTTAAGTAGGGGAAATAGACATTATTGTCATAATATGTTGTGACATTTACTGCCTAGTGTAAGATGGAATTGTATATAGGTTCATACATTCTTACTACTAATCACGTGGACATGATGTAACATATTTACTTGTCCGATAAAAATACATGGCTACCTCTTATTTTTTCAGTTTCAAATATATATCCAGTGGCCTAACTAGCATTAGTGACCCCAGAGATGGGTTTGAACGAATGCAGCCCCATCTTCCTGGTAAAAAGTAGTACAATACCCCTGGAGATATACGCCTCACCACCCTCCCTAGTTACACCGCTGAATATATATATATATATATATATATATATATATATATATATATATATATATAGTAAATCAGACATGCATGGCGAAAGTAAATAAAATTTGTAACAAGTTAACAAGTTATAATTAATTAAATATATTTTCACCAACCTCTCTAAGCCCAATCGATTTGAAAATTTGAACACTTGTGTATACTTGATGACAATACGCTATTTTAAAACTTTATTGTCAATTCAAATTATTTTGGTGCCCGAAGCTAATTACTTTTTTTTTTACTAATGTTTATGTAAAGAGTTAAATAGCGAAAGTAGATTCTTTCTTTTTTTTGTTTACTCTAGCTCGCTATTTTTAATATTATATATATATATATCAACTTTACCAACAAATTCAATTGATATTCTATTAAAAATATTAAGAATCAACTATTGTAACATGAAACACTATGACCGGTAGTCAGCGATGTGTTGTTTTAATTTGTTCCTCTGGATGTCAAACTTTTTATTATTATGTACTGTCTTATTATGTATTGTCTTGTTATGTACTGTCTTATTATGTACTGTCTTATTATGTAGTCTTGTTATGCACTGTCTTGTTATGTACTATCTTGTTATGTACTGTCTTATTATGTATTGTCTTATTATGTACTGTCTTATTATGTACTGTCTTGTTATGTACTATCTTATTATGTACTGTCTTGTTATGTACTGTCATATTATGTACTGTCTTATTATGTACTGTCTTATTATGTACTGTCTTATTATGTACTGTCTTGTTATGTACTGTCTTATTATGTACTGTCTCTTATTATGTACTGTCTTATTATGTACTGTCTTGTTATGTACTGTCTTATTATGTACTGTCTTGTTATGTACTGTCTTGCTATGTACTGTTTTACATTACTTCTAGCTTGTAGCGTTTTTCAAACTTGAGATCTTTACCTATTACCTTTACTCTTAGTAATGGGGTTATATGCGTATGATTTTATTGAGTTTGATATACATAATATGCTCACTAAATTCACCAACATGTTTGCACCTCTTTATAATATTCCCTCTTAATATGTACTTTCTGTTATCATACTCGTTTATTCTTCTAAAAAAAGGTCACTATATAAAAGTGAGCTCCTATGAGCCATCCGCTTAGGTAGGTAACAGTGGCGTAGCGAGCTTAACTCGCGCCCGGAGCACTATACCTTTTTTAGCACCCCTCCCCCCCCCAATTCAAAAACCAAATAATATTATATGTAAAATATACCACTTGGCGCCCCTTTGTGAGAAGCGCCCGGGGCATGATGACCTCCCCCTTGCCCTGCCCCCACCCCCTCACTAGCCACTGTTAGGTATCGCAGAAACAAATATCAATGGGTTCTTTCCTTAATTAATAAACGCCGCTCTTTATTACGAGGTTCGATTACTCTACTGAAACTGCTCTTAAATATATTCTAACACATTATTCTATTTTTAAATTAAATCATGAAATATTGGGCCTACAATAAAATCGTGTGAGAGTATTGTAACAAACCATTCTAACAGTTTTAAAGTAAATAATGAAACATAGGGCCTACAATGTAACGTTCCAAGGCCTCCAAGGCCTAGTTAGAATCTAGTTACTGTTATCTTGAGACATAAAGATCTATCAGTCTCCATTGTGTCAACCACGTGACTTCCTTCACTTTGCTCACAGTTGTTCCCGATACAGTCTTTCAACTGCCCCCATGGGATGGACAGAAAGAGTGAGCAGGAGTGACGGTGAGGAGAGAGGCTGAACCTGAAACGCTGTTTCGTTCATTTACATTCTGAGGCAAATTTGCAATTCGAAATCAATTGTATTTTGGTAATACTTCTCTTCTTCTTTTTTTTATTCTCAGACTATCCGATTTCTTGTTCAATTATTGACGTGCTATTCCCCCTACCTCCCCTCCCACCCCCACCCAACTAATGCGTCATGTCACAGCTTGCCTCCATCTTTTCAATGCCTCCATGGGAGATAATTCTACTTCATTGCTCTCTAATGTTTGTTGCTTCTTCAAGATATTTAAGTTCTATTTACATTTTTTAATCATATATAATTATTTTCTAAATATAATTAGGAAAATATTTGATGTTTTTTTTTTGGTGTTTATTGAAATTATATTTTATTTTAAACTATAGGCCTATTAACGTATAAATTATTTGCGACAAAAATATGTGCATATACACTTAGTAAGCTGGGGGGGGGGGGGCGGTTTTAACATTACGTTCTCCTCGACGAGGAAGCGGCAGAATGATTGGTTTAAAATATAAATAGGTCAAAAAGCAAAGACGCTTTAACAACATTATGGCCCTGGCCATTGTATTGGAGCTCTGAAGACAGAAACTGAGGGGATAAAATAGAAATATTTACAAGAGCATGGGGCACTGAGCTAGTACTTGGGTGAGGCAATATAGTGGTTCTCATATCTTTATAGGACCCCCCCCCACCGAAGAATTTTTTGGGGGGTGCACATGGTTTAAGGCGACCTTGTGAATCTTTAGAATATATATAATTACGTTATTTGACAAAAATCGGTAATTTGCCTGAATCTTCATTTCAAGCCGCGGTTTTCAACCTGTGGTACGCCTACCCCATGGGGTACTGGAGAGGTTAGGCAGGGAGTACGCCTACCCCATGGGGTACTGGAGAGGTTAGGCAGGGGGGTACGCAGCGACATATAATTTTCGTTTGAAAACAACCAATAATTTGAAGAAGGTCGCCCAGTTTGCTGCTAGGCTCATCAGTACACCACGTGCCAAGTATCGCATTAGAAAGGAGAGTACTTTCCGCCCTATTGGGGTATCCGCGGACATACTTTGCAACCTTTTGGGGTACAGCGCGAACAAAAAGGGATGAGACTCGCTGATTTAAAGCCTAATGTAATTTGTCAATCAAAGTGTGTATATGTGTGTGTGAGAGAGATAGAGAGAAATAAACCTTGAAATACATAACCAGCGATTTCCTTCCTCCTATATATCCCCATCCACCACCCCCATCCCCTCTCCCTAACATATACATTGAAACCAGCCATCAAATGCTCGCTGAGTTCGGAGATATGCAAAAAGTGAAGCCCTAGAAAGATTTATGTAATTAAAAATAACATTTGTCCTTTGCCAGGCTGTCTTGTTATCGAGTCGGGAAATCTTCAGCATTAGACACAAGCAGCCTAGTTTACATAAACTTGTCTGAAGAGAATTTGTCTCTCTCCCCCCCCCCCCCCATCCTCCACCTCCCCAAGAAGTGAGAAGAAATATGTACGAAATGCTCTGTGGTTTCCATTTCCGTCCTGCTTGAGAGTTTTGCATGATGGGAAAATAATCATTGGGTCAGAAAGGCGAAGGAATATTTTTTGTTTCGTATTGTGGTAAAGACGAGTCTTATTTGTGGTTGGGTGGGGGAGGGGGGATGTGACCGTTTTACGTTCATCGTGGGGCCCCAGGCATTTTAAAGGGGGGCTCCGTGTTAGATTTGAAATTCAGTTTTAGACTGTCATGGGCCCCGATTAGGTTCATTAGACCTAAGTAAAGTGTTTACTGCAACTTATTGGATAAGGCGGACCTGAGTGGGGGTGAAAAGCTTGTGGGTGATGTGTTTTCAATTTGTTTGAAGTACGTAATAAACTGTATTTTCTTAATGAATTACTTACTCTATCTGGCTGTAGTATCTCGTTCATTTTAAGTCCAATTGTTATTTTATACTTAATGAGAATTGCTCAGAATAATTCCTCCAATACACTTTTCTGTGGTGGAATTCAAAACCGGTTAAAACAGGTTCTATGACAGTTGCAGACAACAGAGTCTAAGGGGGACCGATCGGCGAACGCATGCAACAAGAACAAAAAATTTCAAACAACGATCTGGAAGAACCTATATGAACCGCTGCTCCCATACCACTGCTCCCATACCACTCCTCCAGTACCACTGCTCCAATACCACTCCTCCAATACCACTGCTCCCATACAACTGCTCCCATACAACTGCTCCAATACCACTCCTCCGATACCACTGCTCCCATACAACTGCTCCAATACCACTCCTCCAACACCACTGCTCCAATACCACTCCTCCAACACCACTGCTCCAATACCACTCCTCCCATACAACTGCTACCATATCACTGTTCTAATACCACTGCTCCAATACCACTGCTCCAATACCACTCCTCCAATACCACTGCTTCCATATCACTTTTCCCATACCACTGCTCCCATACAACTGCTCCAATATCACTCATCCAATACCACTACTCCCATACAACTGTTCCCATACAACTGCTCACATACCACTCCTCCCATACCACTTCTATTTGGGCGTCTAGAGGTATAGTGGGCATGTTACTGTTATAAAATTATCTCTTCATCGTTTCATGTTACACATATTTCTATTACAGTTTCTATTCATCAAAGTTTAATGTGACATTTAATATTTCATTTATGTTTAGCAATGAACCCAGTGGCGAAACTAGGTGGTTGCACTTACAAAGTGGGCGGTACGCCTAGGGCGGCATTGACTTTGTCGCAAAACAAGGGCGGAGCATCTGTCATAATTTAGGGCACGAGATTGGGGCGGCATTTTCGCTAGCCCTAGTACACTGTGAACTTGCCATTCATAAGGGGAGGGGGGCCCATTTAGAATTTGAAATGGTGGAGTGCTTTGTTTGTTGTTTGAAGTAAACGTGTCCTTGTAACATATAATTACTTCACATTTTTTTTATTTCTGTAAATTATACTGGACATCGATATTGCCCGTTGATTGCTTCCCTGGCATAAACAAAAGTAGCAAGAGGCGTGAGGGGTGGGAGGGGAGACGGTCGAGACTGGTAAAAAAAAAAACACGAAATGGTGGACAATTGTTGAAAGTTGACCAAATGGATGCTGAGTTTTAAAAACCTCCCCCCCCCCCCTCCTTTTCCCAAATGAGCCGCTGACATAATCTGTTAGTGATCCCTTTGAAGTAAGGATCACTCGGCAATAGATAAGCAATCATGCTGAAAGGTGGCAGAGTTTGATGATAAACCGATAATCTAGAATTGACCTATAAACAAAGTCCTTCAGTGATTGGATTGATTGGCAATCGCTCAACCTATTCCCCAACACCAGTGAAGGCTGGGCAATGAATTGTTGAATGTTATATGTGACATGGTTTATATATGGTCAACAAGTCGCTGGGCTTATTTGAAAATGTTAGGGGTAGGGGACGGGGGGGGGGGATGTGTGTGTGTGTGTGAAGAGGTATTCAGCGACGGCAGATTAGAAGAACAGGAAAAGGATTTAGAGTTTGGTGTATTTAGCTGTATCTAGAAGACAGACAGGCAGACTTTCAAACAGACGGCTAAATGGATGTGTGAACGGACGGACGGACGGATGAATGGATGATAGATACATAGATTGATTGATTGATTATTGATTGATTAATTGATTAAGCTACATGCGTCGATGTTGTTTTTAATCGTGCATTGTCAAAATTATGCAACATCTATACAGTCCATGTCGTCACAAATATAATTATGATGTTATCAAAATTAACAAATCATGTACAAGGAAACCGTGGCTAACGGCTTTGAATGTCATCCATTTGTCTATTTACTTTATCAAACAATCCCACAAAATCGCAAAACATAACCAGGTTTTAAGCTTGGCTGCCAACTTTTTTCCCGAATAATTATCCAGAAATAGATGAGAAAATTAGCTATATATATATATATATATATATATATATATATATATATATATATATGTATATATATATCAAATAATACTTATATCTAAATGAAAGAAACAGAATTAGATATGATAGTATTTTCTTTCATCTAAATGGCTAAAAAAAAATAATTCTAAATCTGGATATACATTATCCATATTAAGAAGACGCATCCAGAGTTGGTCTTAGCATTACGCGGGGTTTAGGGTTAGTTTCAAATGGGAAACCTTAAACCGTAACTACATACTATAAATTCGCGGTTCTCAATCAAGGAATGCGGGAAAGGTTAGGGGCAGGCAGCTATACATATAACTTTCATTTAAAGCAACCAATAATTTGAAGAAGGTCGCCAGATTCATCCCCCAACCACGTGACCCAAGTATCGCATTAAACGGGTATGTACAAACCATTATGAAAATAAGTACATTTATTCGCGAATTTAAGAATGAAAAAATGTTGAGAACCGCTGCTATTTATCGAGCCACTACGCTCTCCTTTCCTTGGGGCCCCCCTCCAAAATCGCGGGGTCTGATTACGTTTCTCAAGGTCGCTACAACAGCATTAACATCGCACTGGGCCAAAATTACAAAATAAATCTGTTGCTGAACAAAAAGTCTCGATCTCAAAATTTCACAAAACAAATCAAATACAGAAACAGCAGCAGTTCTATTCATAAGTTAACCTTTTGTTTAACTGAGAACATGATTTTCCTGTTAAGGGAGACAGCGTTCAAGTTCTACTCCTGCACAGCAGACGTCCAATGTTTTGCCGTCTGCTAAACTTCCAGTATCTGACCCACTCCATTTTCTCTACATGTATACAAGCAACAAATAAAATAAAGAAGGAAAAAAAAAAGAACAAGAATGCCATATCATTAACAACAACACTTCTCGTGTAGCCATTTTGTCTGTCTGTGCCATGTGGACATTGTCAGAAAACTGTTTGCTAATGCTGCCATTTTGTAACACCGGCAACCAGGAGCTATTGATCCGGTTGGTCGATACCAATCAAGACAAATCAAGAGGGAGTTAGGTGTGGCGTAGTCGAGTGCGGGCCAGTTAATTGTGACCGGATAAGGGCGCCTGATGAAATCACTCGATTCGCCCATTTGTAATAAGGATAATGATGAGGGTTGATTGGTTTGTGTTGTGTCTACTCCCCAGGTTGACTGTTTACATTGACGTCATATGCTTTACTAGGATTGGTCCAATTTATTATTACGTAATTCGAGGTATCCAATTTATTATTATGTACTTGGATTGGTCCAATGTATTATCATGTACTTGGATTGGTCCAATGTATTATCATGTACTTCGATGTATCCAGTGTATTATTATGCACTAGGATCTGTCCAATATTTTATTATGTACTTGGATTGGTCAGCTTTACCAATATTAACTAAGTATTAGGTTATCGTTATTATTAAAATGTTGATGTTTTTATTTCTCCCTAAGGGTTCTTTCATGTGTGAAAATTGATCGTCTTTAGAGAGAGAAATGATTGCGTTCAGTTTGTTGGGAAGAGAGGGTGGGGCACAAATAGCGTTTGGGGGGATTGGGGGGGGGGGGGGTAGCTAGCGCAGCCGCCTAGACCCCGCTCTTAAGTAATTAGTCTCTTAGATAGGTGTTTTTGATGCGATTTATAGACAAGGTAGACAATAGTTACGGCTCTAGACCATGCTTGTGACATTTGCCCCCCTGCACCGGGCATCAAACAGCAATGCTACGGCCCCTCTGGACGTGGCCGGGAGGGGGTAGTGAGAGTGATAGAGACGTTTTGGGGAGGGGATCGAGAGGTGGAGAAAGAGAATTAACAAGCGAATAGAAAAACAGATTTTTGTACAACTTGAATGTTAATTAAAACAAACTTTTCGTCTGTCTGCACTTTACTAAAAAAAAAATAGTTTTTTGTTGTTGTTTTTTTTTTTTGAAAAACTAAAAAATGGCTAAAAAGACATGATATTTTTTTTATTGCATTTATTATTATTTTTAGAGCATTTTTGAAAAAAATGCTCTATTGTCCCCGTTTTGTCTGTCTGTCTGTCCGTCTGTCCGTCATCACCCTAGATCTCAACATCCACTGGTCGTATATTTGAATTTTAAAAAAAAAGCAATACCTAAACAAGCAACTGACAAGCAACTGGCAGACAAGCAACTGACAAGCAACTGGCAGGTAAGCAACTGACAAGTAACTGACAGACAAGCAACTGACAAGCAACTGGCAGACAAGCAACTGACAAGCAACTGGCAGACAAGCAACTGACAAGTAACTGGCAGACAAGCAACTGATAAGTAACTGACAGACAAGCAACTGACAAGCAACTGGCAGGCAAGCAACTGACAAGCAACTGGCAGGCAAGCAACTGACAAGTAACTGACAGACAAGCAACTGACAAGCAACTGGCAGACAAGCAACTGACAAGCAACTGGCAGACAAGCAACTGACAAGTAACTGGCAGACAAGCAACTGATAAGTAACTGACAGACAAGCAACTGACAAGCAACTGGCAGGCAAGCAACTGACAAGCAACTGACAAGCAACTGACAATCTAAAACAACTGAAAGTCCCCTCTGACCAACACGTTTCCAAAAAGACATTTTAGGCTTGAGTTAGGCAAGTGTGGCTTAAAATGCTTATTGTATAAATATTTATTAAACGTTTGGTCGTTAAGCTAGGTACACAACTCCTTCTAAGGGTTTACTATAACTAGTGTTAACAAGTCAATTAGTGCCATAGAAGCCATAACTTAAAAGAATTTAGGCTAGTCCGGATTAAAACACTTCATATATATATATATATATATATATATATATATATATATATATATATATATATATATATATATAAAGACATACGCAGCCACCTGAAATCATAATAATCATTTTTAACACACACAAAAATACACTTTTTCTCATCTGTCTCAAGCTTCATTTCCCCTCCCCCCCCCCGGACCTCCTCTGTTCTTCCATTTCAGCCCCTCTCCCTTACTTTAATTTCTTCCATCCCATCCCTTCCCCTCCCATTCCCCACCCTTCATCCAATCAATGTTACTGCCGATGTTGTTGCTGTATATTTCAATCAGCTCTTGGACTTTTATTCCCCGGACACATTTTGAAATGTCTTCCATGTCTAATTAGAGGTGTGTGTACTAAATGTGAGATGGAGATGGAGGGATTGAGAGAAACAGAAACACTAAGAAAGAGAAAGAGAGTGAGAGGGAGTGAGAGGGGGAGAGAGAGAAAGAGAGAGAGAGAGAGAGAGAAAACACTGCGACAGTAAAAGATTTAATTGAATGATGTGAG
This sequence comes from Bulinus truncatus, assembly GCA_021962125.1. Classification (NCBI taxonomy): domain Eukaryota; kingdom Metazoa; phylum Mollusca; class Gastropoda; family Planorbidae; genus Bulinus; species Bulinus truncatus. Next base: position 14,706,046 of record JAGDYQ010000007.1, read on the forward strand.
CTAGACAGTGAATGAAGAGATTTGTTGTTTACCGCTGTTAATGATCAGTATTTAGCTGAAAGTGTTAAATCATAGATGGAATAACATGCATAGTCCGTACCAAGTGATATAACAATAATAAAATAACCCACTGTACGTCAAACATCGGTATACAAGCGTAATGTGTTCCATAGATTTGATTGTAATCCAAAACACTGGTATCTCAAAGTAGATTTCTCCATAAGACATATTATCAACTCCTTTGATTGGTTCCAGAAAACTATAATTACTTTTACGCATATTATTGACAAATTGTATTATTTGCTGCTTGTTAGAGCATTTTCGAAAAAAAATGCTCTATTGTCCCTGTTTTGTCTGTCTGTCTGTCCGTCAACACCCTAGATCTCAACAACCATAAGTCCTAGGCCCATGATGTATATATCATTTTGTAGGTCCTGGCCTGCCATGTGTGCAGCAAAAGTTCATTTCGCGATCTGACCTCTGAGGGCCGTAAAAGGAGGCTTATAAAGTACCGTTTTTACTATATAAGCTTTATTAACAAAGGAGCGCCCTATATCTCAGCAACCATAAGTCCTAGACCCATGATGTATATATCATTTTGTAGGTCTTGGCCTGCCATGTGTACATCAAAAGTTCATTTCGCGATAGGACCTCTGAGGGCCGGGCTTCAGGGCTCCTAAGGGGCTTATATATTATATATATGGCCCCATTCTACACCTTGCACGTTCAATAACCCATTCATTTGGTGCGAAATACTGCAGCACGTAGTTTCACCAAGATTTATTAAGAAACTCATCAAATGAAATAGTAAGCTTGTGTTCTGAGTTTAATTGAAAGTATCAGAGCTATGCAACAATCGACGGAGTTTTCGGACGATTAAATGACTACAATTTCGAATGTTTTCGATTATGAGTCCTATTTCAGTAACCACAAACCACTTGTAGTTAGATTTAAGGGAAAATAATTTTTTTTCAAATATAAAGAAACGTCTTTATAATATTTTTTTTTACAGATATATGCATTACACAATTGAATTTATAAACATTTCCAAAATTTACAAATATTTACTGAAAGCTAACAAACGTACTGATACATACCACGAAAATGCGCTAACACGTCCTGTGTCCAGAATGGAACAGGCTTAATTGCTTGTTTTTTTTTAAAGATAATTCTCATTGATAAGAAAGCAGATTTTTTTAGGTTTGTCTTGGGCCTATATGTTAAATATTCGTAATTTTTTTTTAACTAATACACAATACTTGATAAAAATATTTAAAAAGTTGATTCACTGCAACTGACAGTTATAGAACAATCTTACTTTTAGGTTATAATATCCAGGTCCATATTATAGACATCCATACTCTTAATATTTTTGATATTCGAACAGCTGTTGTATTTATTGTTGTATTTATCGTTCACATGTGTTCTAACCAGGATCAGGCCCGTAGCGTGCGGGAGGACCTGTGGGACCGGGCCCCCCCCTGCGTTTTTTCTGGCCCCCTCTGCTTGTTTGCTCTACTTAGTAACATTTATTTCCTGCCCCCCCCACCCCTCCCCCCGCTATTGGCCTGGCCCCTGCAGTAGAATTTTCACGCTACGGGGCTGACCAGGATACAGCTGTTTAAACTTTACATTTTAAAAAATTTATACAAGTCTCCTCATAAGCGAAGCGAAACAAAAATAATGGAAATGCTTTTAATAAAGGGGAAATAACTGTAGTAAAATGAAACTGATTATTTTGGATTTCTGTCAACATTGATTCTCGTTCTTGGTTTGTAAAATAACACTCTCATCATTCAATTTATAGAACTATGTCAATATATGTATTTGAAAAAAAATTATTGTTAGTCGCAGATCCGGCTATTGAAAAGCGGTTTAAGAGAAGAAAACTTGAGGAAGGGTTGAAAAATTAAAGCCCTACAGCTTAATAAAAAAAAATCTGCCGATGTATTTTGTAACAAACTATTAAATAGTTCTTTTTTTATTTGGATCTTTAATTTTAAATTTAACTTTTCAAAAAAAATTATTCATAAATAAAAAAACCTATATAAAAAATGTAAGTGATAATGCTGATGTTAAAGAATCTATGTCATTTTTTTAAAGCTTGTAGTTTCAGTTAGATTAATTATTTTATTTTTTCTAACCGTTTTTTTTAACTCGAAATTTTAAAATCGATTTTTAAGGCACTTTGGTAAATTTTCTTGAAATTGTGCATACATGTTCTTGCCCATGACAGTCCATGATTCATTAATAAATTTTGCAATAAACAAATTATTATTTTTTATTTTTAACAAATATGAATATATACTATTTAAGGGACATAACCTTTGTTACCTATGACACTATGATGAACAGCACTAATAAATGGGCTACTTCCCTTGCATCAATAATTCTACATGTTTCTGATCGAGCCGCGTGCTAGTAGGTCAAAGCAGCGGTAACACAATGCCTTCTACAATATTGGAGGGGACATTGGGTAAACAGCGTGTATGTGTATTTACACACCGTGCTATATTGTATGCATGTCTCTCTCTCTCTCTCTCTTTAATCGGCAGCGTCTTTCAAAACGGAAACAATTATGTTTTAAGATTTATTAGGGGTTATATATATATATATATATATATATATCAGGAAACGGTTAGTTTTTTTTTAATCGTTTTAAAGTAGGTGCATTTTATGCATTGCAGTCAATTGCACGTTTCAGTTTGAAGGTGCCCCGAAAATACTAAAGCCTGCCGAAAACCTTTTCGTCTGATCACGTGCACCGTAGAGAGGTAAAATAATTTGTTCATTTACTGTTCATTTTATGGCTAATGGCTTGCAGTAGAGTGAAACTGTTTAGGTAACTGTACAGTATAGCTTACTGCATAGGTAACTGTATATGTAACTTACTGCATGATAATTCAACATAAGCAGCACTCTGTTTACGTCTGTACTTCTCTTTAGGCTGTACTGTTTTGAAAGACTGCGTTTAAATGAAGACGGTATCACCCAGTCAGTGCTCTGGGCATAGGCGACATAGGCAGCTGCCTAGGGCGTCAAATTGCAAGGGGCGCCAAATTTTAGAAAAAAAACTTTCATGCAGAAGGGGCGGGCGTCCTAATGGATGACTGCCTAGGGCGCCAAATTGCCTGGGGACGGCTCTGGCCCTAGGCAAAGGTACCTGTGTGTGTGTGTGTGTGCGTGTGTGTGTGTATTTTTAAAATGGAAAATACATTCAGCCAGAAGCTTATATTTTAAGATAATAATGTAAACCTTATTTGGAGCTTTCAACTTACATTTAAAAGCGCCAAACTAATAAAATCATTTCAAGTCTGTTACTGATTGCCACTTTTTTTTTATTGGCAGATGCTATTCGCACACCTTTTTCTGGCGTTTAATTCACTCTTAAAAACAACATAAATGGGCACTACTAATCTTTTAAATAAATACAGTTTGCTCATAGTGGTAGTACATAATGATACATAGTGGTAGTACATAATGATACATAGGCCTAGTGGTAGTACATAATGATACATAGTGGTAGTACATAATGATACATAGTGGTAGTACATAATGATACATAGTGGTAGTACATAATGGTACATAGTGGTAGTACATAATGATACATAGTGGTAGTACATAATGATACATAGTGGTAGTACATAATGATACATAGTGGTAGTACATAATGATACATAGTGGTATTACATAATGGTACATAGCTGTACATAGATATACATAATTGTATAAAGTGGTATATAGTGGTAGTACATAGTGATAAATAGTGGTACATAGTGGTGTATAGTGGTACATAATGATACATAGTGGTAGTACATAATGGTACATAGCGGTACACAGTGGTACTCAGTGGTGTATAGTGATACAAAGGGGTAATACATAGTGGTACATAGGGGTAATACATAGTGGTACATAGGGGTAGTGCTTAGTTGTAGTACATAGTGGTACAAAGTGGTAAATAGTGGTACATAGTAGTATAAAGTAATAGAACATAGTCGTACATTGTGTTACATAGTGGTACTTAGTGGTACAAAATGGTAGTACATAGTGGTAGTTAGTGGTACATAGTGACAATAGTGGTACACTGTAATACATAGTTTTAATATATAGTGGTACACATTGGTACAAAGTGGTAGTACATAGTGGTACACATTGGTACATAGTGGTATTACATTGTAGTACATAGTCGTAAACGTGGTAAATATTGGTACATAGTGGTAAAAAAAGGTAGTATATAGTGGTACATATTGGTACATAGTGGTAGTACATATCAGAACAAAGTGGTAGCACATAGTAGCTCACTCACCCACGAACTCACTCACCCACATGCTTGCTTACTCACCCACGTACTCTCTTATTCACCCACGTCGTCACTGACTCACCCACGTGTTTGCTCACTCACTCTTTCACGTGTCTATTTACTCACTAAACCACGCGTTCGCTCACTGAAGCACTTGCGCACTCACTTATCCAAGTGCTCGCCAACTCACCCACATGCTCGCTCACTAACCCACGTCCTCAATCACTCACCCACGTGCTACTCTCTCTCTAACATACGTGCTCGCTAACTAACCTACCTGCTCGCTCACCTACCCACGTGCGTGCTCACTCAAACACTTACTCACTCAACCACTTACTCCACCAAGTGCTCTCTCACTAACCCACGTGCTCGCCGACTCACCCACGTGCTCGCTCACTCACCCAATTGCTGCTTGTTCACTCTCATACGTGCTCCCTCATTCACTCACTTGCTAGCTCACTCATTTACATTCTCACTTATTCACCCACGTACGTGCTCGCTCACTTACCCACGTGCTGTTCGCTCGCTAACATACGTGCTCGCTTACTCACCCTTGTGCTCGTTCACTTAATCACTATTGCGTTATGATTGCCATCTACAATTGGTTTTTTATCAATTAAGATTGTAAAAAAAAAGGTTTCAATCACGGCATATTTTAAAAAATCTGGATTTTCATTAAAAAAAAACACTTTGAAAACATCGATAGTTTACTGCAATGTACTACGATTAGCGGCCCAGATAATGCATATAGCCGCTTAAACTGTTCGTATTTATATATATTATTTTGTAGGTCAGTATAAAATAAAAATAGCAACACCCTATAAATTTCGAAGGGAGATTACTCTAGCATAATTTAAAGTACCCGACGAAGTTATGTTGTACTTATAACTTTATTTCTTTGGCCTCATCATACATGTTTTTAAAGCAAGATCAACTAAATATTTAGACATATATTTATCATCATTTCATCCACAAGATTATTATTTTAACATGGTACTGTTATTTATGATTATCTCTTCGCAGAGTGGGTTACCGTATACTTTGTTTTATAAATATTTCCACAATGATACCAAGCCGTCGAAGCTTGATTCCGAATGTTCATCAAACGAACGAGCTGAAGATATCAGAAGGATAAGGAAAGAACAAATGAAACGAGCTGAAGAAAGATTGTATTCTATCTATCAGTTTTCTATCGCAACCAATCCTAGGAATGCTGAAGCCGATGTACAGTTATTAAATGGTGACTCCCCAGTGCCAGAAATTGATACAGGACATTTCAAACTCTACAAGCATGATCCATTTACGGATGACATGTGTGTCATATGGACATCTGTATGTGGAGTAATTTTATCCTTTGTTTGCTATACTCATGAAAACAGACTTCAAGCTCAGTCAGTTCTTCGCTTGCTAGTACGGCAGTTGTATCTTCGAAACATTCTACAGCCAACTGAAATTCTTGCCAAACCTGATAAAGTTTATTTGTTATTAACAAAATTTTTACCTGAAGGAATTCTTTTATTTATGAATCACAGATTAATCAGACAGTTTGAGCGTGAAGTTGATTCACTTTTTAAAGCTGGTACTAACTGAAACAGATCGAAATAACTATTTTAGTACTACTAAGACTACCAAGCATACAAGAATAAGAAGTCGCTTTTGGGTTTCCTCTTTCCAACTCATGCCTTAAAACATTGGTCACTTTGTTGTAAATAAAAGTTTTGATTTTTTTTCTAAAGAACATAAAAAATATGTTCATTTAGTTTATATTTCAAAACTGAAATCATGTTAATATTTGATTATACCAGTGCATCTTTCATTTTAATTGTGCTAATTTTTGTTACAGAATACATGTGTAGACAGTGCCCAATTTAGAAAAAACCAGTGCCGGGGATGAAAAAAAATGTCAGCAAGGCTGGGGATAAATGTCTATGGTTTCATCCCCGGCAAGGATATATTAGCTAAAGCAGAGCCGGGGATGACAGTTCTCATTGCCGGGGACATCCCAGGCATCCCCGGCGGTAAATCGAGCCCTAGTGTAGATATTTAAAATTATCAAAGTCCTAAAAAAGTATTATTTTATTTATTTATTTATTATGTACTTTTTTTTTGCCATTTGTTATACCAATATGGGCTGTTTCCTTCTCACAAATTAGATTACATCACAGTAGCACTGACACTTTTTATTTCACTTTTCCATCTATTTAACCACTACTGGAAGTTGTTAATTGACCAGTTATATTAAACTATAAATATAAAAAAATACTGTATAAATGTTTTTAGAAGGTGCTGATACTGCAAGAAAAAAAGCCCTGTTGGAAAGGAATTTATAAATTAATAAATTCGTTTATTTAGTCTTCAAGTAAAGAATTAATAAATTCTTAATTTAAAAAATACAAACATAGTAAATGTTTATGGAAAGACAAAAATTATTTAAAACTTATGTACCCCCGAAATGCATGATAAAGTGAGAGTATATATTTAAACATTTTGTTTTGATACATTATCAAAGTATAGTAACCTTTCCTAATGGAAAAAGAATTGTCAGAACAAAAATGCAATTTCTTTATTGCTGGTTTAAATTTAATAAGATCTCTTGTACTTCTTTTAATCTGAGCATTCAGATTTAAGTATGATTTTGTGCAATATAATAATTTTATGTCGCATATTCTTGTTTTAAAAAATTGACAAAATACTTTCACTAGCTGTATTTTTATTTGTTTGTGATAATACAAGTAAATATTTCATTTTGAAAGCACTTAGGTTATTAAAATTATAACAAACAAGGTTTTTTTAAGTACCAGTATTTCAACTATTCGTAAGAAAAAATGAATTCATCTGAATCGCATTTTTACAGTTGTCTTTGCTTTTGCCATAATTCTTTCTGTTTTATCTCGGCCTATCTAAAGTTTTATTAATTTTTTTAATTCACTTTATTTTTTCTACAGAAAAATGCCTCTTACAATGAAAAACTATAAAAGGAATAAATGGAAATGAATAATTCATAATGCTTTAAAATTTTATAAGCAATTTAAATTTAACATCATTGAAATGATAAAACAAGTTAATCTTTTATTACTTGCAGCTGATGCTGTTTAATCCTTGCAAAACAACATTAATTGTGTTATTATAATTTATTTTCATTGTTTGACATTCATACTTTTTTATGTTAAAATCTAATTTGTTACTCAGTTAAAAATGAAAATATTAATATTTATTTTAAATAACCATTTGTTCTCTTTAAAAAAAGAATGTTTGGTCTCATATTTCAGTGTCTTTTGAATTCATTTTACTTGATTAAAAGATGTTTTATTTTTTTTGTCATGTTTGTCATTTATGATGTTACATATGAGGTTTCTTTAACCATAAGATATTTTTTGTTCACTTTCTTTGTATTATTAAATCAACCAGTAACCACTAATTGTAAAAACAGCATGATTGTGCTAATTGTAATATCCCCATTACAACTGAAGCTGCAATGGCTGTGAAGGCCATAATTGTCTGGTAATGCTGAGGTTTTCATACACCTTACTAATAGGGCTCACATCACCTATGCCATATACTCAACCCACTGCATACAATCAAATTACTGGTACATATATTTACCAAATACTTATCACTAATAATGAAATTAACTTCATTTTATATTCTATTATACCTTATCTATTATTATTACAGGTGTATCTCTAATTGTTGTGAACTTATTTACAAACACTCTTTATACAGATGTAAGTAAATATACCATAAGAACAGTACAGTACAATACAGGGTTGTATAAATTGTCCAAATGGTGAACTTTTCATTTTGATTGCATAGCTTTCTTTCATTTTTTTTGGAGATATTTCATTATGTACCTGTTTTTAATTTTATATCAAACATTCTGTATATGTTTATGTCATCAGATTTTCTTAAAATAAAGAAATCTTACATCACTCTTTGTTTTTATTAAGAACATTTGTTAAATAATTAATTAAAAGATTCATCGCTGAAGCTAAATAATTTTTAGTGTTGAGTATAAATAAAATAATTGTATGGACCCTGTATATGTAAGTGTCAGGTAACAATGGAGGAACACATTTATATCACAACTAGAAGTTATAATTTTGTTATCTACATTTTTCTTTGTGACTAAAGTAAACTATATTACAGCGCCGACTAACAGCAGTTTAAAATAGATGTTCCACTCAAGAAATATCCTATTTATCTTTATGTGAAATGATATATCATTTTATTTAGTCCGCTCTTATCCACATCTTCAGGCTGCTACCCTACACCCCTTTAATCCCCATTGAATCCACAATTGTTGTTGGGACAAAATTTGGACAGATTCATTCTGTATTGTTAGTGAACAAATTCTTAAATGGGTCCTGAGGTGATCACCTACTTTGCATATGTAGTGAATGGCTATTGTATGTATAACTACAGCAGTACCGGCATAATTGTTTATTTACTTTGTCCTAAATATATTCAACTTCTCTTTTTTATATATATATATATTGAGAGATAAAAGTTATTGGATGCTGCATAATAATTAGTAGACTGTAATCAAGGATACAAAAAAATGTGTAATTTTTGTATAAAACGCTGAAAGCATATTCCTTAGAAATTTACCATTCATGAAGCATTCCAACATCATCGACGACCAAAAAAAATTTATATGACTTTAATTGTCAGGTTCTATGATACAAAAACAATTTTGTTTAAGTTATTTTATTATTGGTAGCCTATATCAACTACACTCAACCCTCTATCATCATGGTCAATTGATTCCAGAGATTATTGTGATAACTGAATTTCCAAGCTTCTCTCTTTTTTTATGAAATAGATTTTGTATTTACAACCTTATTAATAATAATGTCATGTTTAACATTATAAGAGTTCTCTAGTCATGAATTATATAATCCTTAAGTCACTATAAAACCTATAGGCCTATTGCCCAATATTTTAGACAAAATAAAAGAAAAATGATTTATAAGACATTACAAATATTTAATTCATTAATGTACATTTACTTGGTATATTGCTCATTTAATAGTTTTTAGCTTATTTATAGCATAAAGAAAAATGCAATACGAGTGAATCAACCAAAAGTCCATGCTTAAGACTGTAGTACTAGTATCACGTTTATAATTTTGTTCAGAAAATCCAAATCATATTCAATTTTTGAAGCAGTCATATTTATGGATAGGAAAGGTATGCAGCTGACTAGGCCCTATGCTGGTAAAAGGGACCCCCTGTTTTTAATTTTATTTTGCCTTAACCCAAATTTTGTTATTTATAAACACATATTTTCTTAACCAATAAGCTACCGTACCCAAGGATTTATAACTGTTTTAAAAAGACATTACAATACTTTCATTACATAAGAAAGGGCTATCTGAGCAGTTGTTAAAAATTATTAGAGGCCAGAGATTCGTAAGTGGTGGCAATCATAATCTCTCTCTGACTAGGGCCCGTTTAATGTAGAATTTATATTAGTGCCGACCTCTCACCCCTCTAATGTATAATGCATCTGACCAGGACTGCTGCGATCTAATATTCACCAACTGTTAGTTCACACACACCAGTCATCTAGTGATTGTACAGCAGATTACTAGACCCATATGTTTGGGTTTCACACCCATCCCCTTCAGGCCTCAAAAAAAAACTGACGGCTCTGTATGTGGGTGCGCTCATGATAAATAACAACGTAAGAGTGAGTTCAATACCTGTACAGGCAACAAGTAATAGAATATTCCCATCACTCCACCTCCCCCTTTTTAAATATCTCTATTTCTATCTAGAATTCTAGTAAATATCCTATCTATCTTTTTTATCAATTTATTAAGCTGCGACAAAGCCCTATTTTTTCTAGCTGTTGTTCTTAACTATACATATCTATCTATCTTCTCAACCATCTTTATATCTATGTTCTCAACTATCCTTTATCGTACATTTTGTTTCGAATAAACGTGTGAATTTTTAGCATTACCGGGAAATTGCAAATATGTGGTGTTCTTCTTTATTTCTTTCGCGGGAAAGTTCGTAGGAGATCAACTCAATCGTATCAAGACGAGCAAATAGCAAAAAAGTTTGTATTGAAATTTAAAAACGATTAGCCTAGCAGTTAATAAGTAAAATACTGTTATCTTTTTATGTTGAACCTGGTATTTTGTTAGATAAATTTAGTAAACATATTATTGAGTTATGTTACACTAAGACACAACTACCACTAGACTAGTCATTTTACAACCTGATTTTAATGCATAAAAGTCAAAAGAAGTATCGACATAAGACTCATAAGTCAAAAATTTAAATTTATCTTATGAAATGAGGGAGTAATGTAGATTTACATTTTACTTTTTATGACGAATGTTTTGCATCCAAAATATTTCATAAAATACATTAATGAAAGTTTGTTTTAAATTGATCTTAAGTATTAACTTAACAAAGAGTCAGTAAGCGACTAAGGCAGATGTAATTTACCTAACAACACTGTGACTAAGCCTTAGTCTAAGGCTCACAACCTTCACTGACTTCATCAGATGAATTTTTATTGAAAATTTAAAAAATTGGTAATTGTTAATGACACTCTGCCCTAATGCAAAGATCTTTGTGTGAATCAAACGAAATGGAAATGGACATTCGACAATAAAATTACTCGCTAATAATTCTAAGCTAATTAAAAAAATATATATTTTCTCTACAATTACATTACCTATATTTCATTGTATTTAAGTTAGTTGGCTGCACCTGTGGTATCATATGCATTAAAAAAATGTTTACTTTTGAATACTTTTTAATACTTTGCACTGTATGAGTACATAGTATTAGTATTACAGTTACAAATTGGGAATTAAATAAATATATTGTCTCCTAGTCTAAGCTAACATCATGTTAGTTGTTACTTGTTGACATGTCATATGATATCTTTTAAATTTGAAATAATCTTTTATATTATAGAAAAGAAAAAAGATTTACCTTTGTACAGTCTACAAATTATTAATTTTTATAATTTCTTTTTAACTTTATAGCCATTAATCATTAATGATTAATGTAAATACAGATTTAGACTGTATTTCAATTACTGAAAATGACCAGCAGTGCCACAAACCACACAGATAAAATTACTCTTCAGGTAAAAAAAATTCATCATGAGGCAGCGAATTTCCCATATTCTGGTCGAGAAGGTCAGGTTGCCTGCAGTGTGAAAAATAAAGTTTATATATTTGGTGGTGTTGAACAAGGTCAAGGAAATGAACCCAAAGAAACTAATGACATTTTTGTCTTTGATTTAGGTAATTTGATATTTTTTTTTAACAAAATTTTCAGTTTTAACCTCTATGTATTAATAATAAAGATCATAAATTTTAAGTCTGAATTAAGCATTTAGATTAGAGAGTTTTTGTTAGTTAAACTTGGTTCTTCAGTTATTTTAAACCAAAGTAAAAGGGCCAAAAGATTTTGCTGGAAACTTTATTGTTTTTTTTATTAAATCAAGCATTGAAATTCTTTAACGTACTTTTGATTTATGACATCACATTAAACAGTCTCCCTCCATGTGTTTTGAAAGTTTATGCCAAATTAGATTAAAATAGTTGTAATACAATTTACAGAAATAATTATTTTAACTGAAGCACCAAAAAATTTTTTTTCATTTACTTATGACAAAAAATTTGTGAACGACTTGTTAAAAAAAATCTTTTATATTTTTGTATGCCACTTAATAGTGAATTTTAATCATTTTATTTTAAGACAAGATTAAAATGTTTATCATTATTTAGACCCTATAAAAAGAGTTAAAATGATAACTGTAATAAAATGTGGATGACTGAAAGTTTGTCTATAATTAAATAGTACATACTTATAATACAGTTATTTTATTGCTTTTTTCGTTACCAGACACGTTAAAATGGTCTCAGCCTGCTGTATCAGGAATGATTCCTCCTCCAAGGTCGGCTTCTTCACTAGTGACGGTGGGAACTAAATTATATTTATTTGGAGGTCTGAGCCACATATCAGGATGGTTTGATGACACATTTATTTTTGATACAGGTTATATATATATTTCAATATGACATTTAAATCCTAATTTATTACTAATAACCATTTAAATGTTTTGTTTGAATTCTGCTTCATTGAAATGACTCCTGTGTTTCGCTATAACATTCTGTTCTGGGTATGGCTAACTGCCATCGGGGGCACAAATGGTCGTGTGGTAAAGCGCTCGACTATCGACCTGAGGCTCCCTGGAATAATCTGTAATGACCAATGGATATTTGTTATCATAGTTAAAGTCCACCCCACTTTATCTCTCATGGTGCCTCCAAGGCACATAGTGGTGATGAAAGAAGGAACCATAAAAAGTCTCATTAGTGGTTTATAGGATCTAAGAGATAACATCTCATCCTAACAGGGACTTCACACACACTTGCTGACTAATACCTATCCTTAGTAGCATATAATTTTACAAAAGCAATATTTTTTAAAATTCTGCCCAGTCTTCTTATAATCAGATGTAAATCACTATCTCACTATTATTTATTTTTTATTTCTTGTATTTATTTTTTAGAGACTCATTCATGGTGCTTACTGGAGACAGAGGGTGTAAAACCCAGAGCAAGAGACAAACTTCAGGCAGTGGCCGTTGACACAAATATTTATTATTTTGGTGGTTTTGGTCCAAAATCTGATGAAGCAGAGGCTGCAGATGTAAGTTATTCTGCAAGATATTTTAGCCTTTTCCTTCAGCCCATTAGACATTTACAGTTCTTTCTTTCATATTCTAAGAGTTAATGCTTTTTAGAATTCATTTGTTTGATAATTATTCTAGATAATTGACTCTTTAAGATATTTCTGGTGACTGGACAATGTTCTTACGCCCTAAAAATCTAGAAAGCTGTGGGATTTTTTTTAATAATTTCTTTCCCTCAAACCTGCTCCACTGGGATATGTTATTTTTAGTGTTATGATTTTATAGCTGTAATATGATGGAAGTATAGTAAAAAAAATTCTTTATAATTTCTTGGATAATAAATAACAGTTTAGAAAATATCCTAAATATTGATTGGACAAAAAAGATCTTGCCTATTCATAAAGAAATAAATACATGTAGAACCAACAATATGCATATAATTTACCAATGTGTATTTAAAAAAAAAAACTAGTCAACTACTGCTTTTCAAAGTTAAAACAACTTGAAGTTATTTTTAATTTTAAATAAAATGTATTGTACTTTGATTCAAAATTTTAAAGGGTATGATTTAGTCATTATTACTTTTTTTCAATTTTGATCAGAAAGTTCAAACCACTAATTTGCTATGAAAACAGTAAAATATTTTAATTATTGTCAAAATTATTCTTTTATCATGGCCATTTTTTTTCTATGATCATATAGGATTTAATGAAAAAAAAATTTAACTAGTTTAAGTTGATCTTATTGCATGGATTTGCTGTCATACACCAAGGAAAAAAACAAAACTCTTATTCATAAAAAAATAATAGCAAAAATATATTAAGCAAAAATACAATTTAAAAAATTCAATATTATATATTTACAGCTTGAAGGAAATGATGATGATGAAGACGAAGAGGATATTCCTGAGTCACAAGATCAGGAGGGAGCAGAATTTGGCTGGTTCAATGATCTTTATGTTTTAGATACAGGTTTCATTTTTATTTGTATTTCTGATTTTTTTCTTTTTAAATTTTAGAAGTTTGGAACCTAAAAATAATATACAGTATTCACACTAGAAATAATTGCTCATTTTTTATAATTTACTTTCACACATTTTATTCTCTATTACCAGTTAGTTCAAAGTGGTCACAGCCTATGCATATGAATCTGGGTGTACCAACTCAAAGGGCAGCACACGCTATGTGTGTAATAAGGCGACACCTTTTGATCTTTGGAGGAAGAGATGTTGAAGAGCGACAAAATGATTTGCATATTTTTAACATTGGTAAGTTAAGCTTGGGCATCTATGTGACTTACACTCTCAAAAGACCTGCGATTAAAAAAAAAACATTTATAAATAGACAAATCTGTTGTAATCATATTATTATCTAGTAAGGTTTTAAATATTCTGACAAAATTTAAGTCAGACAAATTCGTTGTTTGTTCTTTTATTCTTTACATTCCTTTCATGATGGTGCTCTTTAATTTATAAAAAAACAAAGCTGTTGTAATCGTATTAAATTATTTAAGTGGTTTTTTTTTTTTTTTTTAGAAAATTTTTTTTTTACATAGGAATTATTTTAATTGACTTAACATATATTTCAATATGTTTTCCTATTATAAGAAAAAAAATTAAACAAGTATCTATTTTCTTTATACAAATTCCACTTTATTTAAATCTCAGAAGGAATTGTTTTACATATATATTTTGTTTTATAGATACAAGGAAATGGTTTACAGACTTAACAGTTGCAGGATCTGTGCCGGCACCCAGATCATTTCATTCTCTCACTGCTCTAGGCAGCAAGGCTGTATTATTTGGGGGAAGAGGAAGAAATGATCAGCATTTTGAGAATTTTGATGTCTTTGATTTTGGTAAGGAAAATACTTTTGTTTATTTCATAAAAAATGTAATTTATGTGTTGGGCTTTGTTTTGTTGTATGATATAATCATTTATTTCTTTTGTTTTTAGGATACAAAATGTTCATTTTATTTAATGTATTTATTTCAACTTTATTTTCAAAAAGGTAAAATAAAATGTCTTAACTTGTCTAAATGATAATTTTTTTTTCCATATAGAAAGCTGAAAGTACAGTATACTTTCAACTATCTGGTTTAATTAAATAATGGTTCTGATTTTAAAAAGGGTGTTTTTAACATTATATATGTGACAGGAAATGATAATGAACTCCGAACTTACCAGACTTTTAAGTTTCTTGCTTGCAGATTGTTGATAGTTTACTTTACACCTATCCCTCCTGTCACACAGTTCCCAAATATCCAGTATCATTTGAAACCATGTTGAAAAACTAAACCTAATACTTTTTTAAATCAACCAAAGTGTTTTTATTATGATTTAAAATACTAGCATAAAGAAAAATTTTATTTAATTCAAAATTATTTTAATAGTAATCAACTGGCAGTATAAAGGACAGAGGGAATTTTTTCAATGTTATGGTAAATGCCCATTTTGTGAGTAGGTGTGCAATTTATGTCAGGAAAATAACCATGCTAAATGGTTGCAAAAAATAAATCAGCTGTTGATCCCCTTGATTTTTTTTTTCTAATGCAGCTAGTATCCTGTTAATTTTAACACAAAGTGTTAAGTGCACCTAATTCGGATATTCTCTATGGTTAAACTAGAAACGCATAAAATTTAAAGAATTCCTAAATTTCACATCCTCACATGTTTTATATTGATATTTTTAATTTCTGTGTTAGACTGAATACATGCTCCAAGAGGGAAAGTGGTACTTTTTTAAACTTGTAGTGAAGTGGGTTCTGGAAGGCATAGGTGTTTTTCGAAAAAAAAACTTTTTGAAATACAACTATTGTTTGACTAAATCTAAAAAAAATTATTTCATGCATCCAGTGTGCTTATTGATGTCTTTCTTGAAATATTTTATTCCAAATTATTTAAGATATTGTTTATGTTGCTTAAAGATGAATTTAAAAAAACAATGTCATATTTGACAGGTTTTTTTTCTCATGAATTAGCTTTTGAATTGTATTAAATGAAATCAATTTCATTGCTTTTTTTCTATTTAAACAGAATTAATCTTTATTTTAAAAAAAATATTTTACTTAAAACTTTCGCATATTTTGTAGTAGTAAATTTTGTCTGCCATCTTATGCTAACCTTCACCTTCCAAAAGTTTTCATTTCTGATTCTTTAAATAAGGATTTCTTTATTTTTTACCTCTGGTTGAATCTTTGAATTCTAAATTTATGACAAACTTTAGGCAAAGCTGTACATTTGCTTTGGCATATTTGGCAGAAAAAGCCTTGCAAGTTTTTTTTTTTATTATGACGGAGTCAAACGTCTTATCACACCTTGTCAGAGGGCTGGTAGAACCCTTTTTTAACAATTTCCCTGATTCGTTGTGATCTAGATATGCTTTAACAGGATTGTTTTTTTTTTTAGAAATAAGGATGAGATTGTTTTCTCTTGATCACATATCATTGCACAGTTTTGTAGTTCTGATTCTTCAATGCTCTTAAATAATACAATTGACTTCAGGATATGGTGGTGCCACATTGGCTGTGGCAGATATTTTTCCATAGACAGCATAAAAATGTTACAAATAAAATTTGAACCTGTAGCCTTCTCAGCCAAGATATCAATCAATTCTCCAGTGTTAAGAAGCTTGTTGGCTAAGGAAAAACTAATAAAACATTTCACTAACCAGCATCACTTTAAAAAAAAAAAACATGGAATACTTTTGTTAACATAAATATGAAATATGTTTTTGTTAAAATATCTTTGTTTTTCTTAGCTTCTTTTTTGAAATGTATTTGTAGATTATTTTTCTTTAATATAATGTCAGGAGTAAGCAATTTTATTTAATCATAGGGAACAAAGGATTCTTAAATTTGATTACAGATGTATACTGTGAGCTCATCGAAGAAGTGTTCATATAAACTAAATTTTTGGATGGGAGCAGAGCAACTCGGTTAAAACTGCCAAATATGCTCTACTTTGCCCATGTCTGTAATATTGTAGACTTTTAAAATAATATTTCTGCTTTACGGTGTAGCTTTCCGAAAATTAATTCATTTTGATGTCTTGTTGTACAGTTTAATGGAAGAATCGTTAATATAATCTCTGTTAAAAAGTTCTAATGATAAGGTGAAGACTGTTGAGAATGTTTCTCAGTCAAATTTCTGAGACATAAAGTATTGTAAATCAAATTGAAACAATTTTCTTTCAACCACAGATAAAAAGGAATGGCAGCCAGCAACTGTAGAGGGAGACAAGCCAGCTGCTAGAGGGCAGCACAGTGCTGTAGCTGTTGGTGATTCTATATTTTTATTTGGAGGCTCTGGAAATTTCAGTCCTGAGACAATGCAGTGCCAGACTTTTTACACAGATGCCTTTTTAATAAAAATAGGTCAGTTTTTATATATTACTTGTCAAAATATATCACATTTACATAACGTACATATTATACATTATATACAATTCAAGCTTTTTTACAGTTTGTTTTAAATATATTTCAGAAAATTATTCATCCAATGCACAGTCCAACGGCTTACCTACAGAATCTGGTGATTCCTAGCTTTGTTGAGATTTTATTTACATTAATATTAGCTTGTTATTTTAATTGACTCCTGGACACTATGATATGCTGACTATTGACAGTTTTTTTTTTCTTATATGTGCAATGTTTTACTTTCTTAACTATATTAGAGAATTTCTTATACAGGGACTGAATATTAATTTATTAACTTATTCTTACTTAATTTTTTTAAAATATAGAAAATTGCTTTTGTTCTATTTATTCAAATTTTATGCAGTTAGAAAAGATTTTTAACAAGGTCGAGTAATTTTTCAAAATGTTACATTTAAATTTTTCGTTTACTATATTCTGTAATTTGAAGATCTGTTACATTAATGAAAATAAACATGGACAAAGGACAAATTTATCAATATACATTTTATTGATATACTAACCACATTTATGTGAATTCTCAATACTTAGCACAGCATAAGTATATTCAGTTAATTTTTAACTGTAATAAATTTCATATATTTTAAACAAATTATTTTGACCATTATAGTTTATATGAAATAAGTTTAGCTTTTAGTCCTCTCAATTTCTAATTCCTTAATTTGAATAAAATTGAAAGCTGGTGATTTCTTTATGAAATTCTTCATTATCAGAGAACTGATATTTATGCAGGTTTAAACTTGCAGACTTTTGGAACCTAATTACATTTTTTTTTTGTGTTTTCAATGTCACAAATTTCACTTCCTCTGGTTAATAATGATTATGAAAGATAAATTCATTCTTGGTGTAAAAATTCTTGAACAGTATTTTTAAGCTTATATTGATGTCTTCTTATTTTGTATATTTTTATTTAATTAAAATTAGAAGCTCATTAAAATTAAAAAAAAAAAAGCAATTTTGAAAATCTTAGTTGAATTTATATAGGAGAATTTCTTAAACCAAACCATACGTAACAGTAAAGTTCCCTTAAGCCCCAAAGGGGCTATTCGGGGCAGATGAAGTGTAGTATTCACCTGTTCAGTAACCTCGGCATATAATGGGATTGTGTGGTTAGCACAACGCCCAGCCGCCTTTACTCCCCCAACTTAAAGTCAGGTACTCATTTTATACCACTGGACCACGCGTCCCCTACATAATAATATATTTTACTCGAAATATTCATAATTGCCGGTAAAGCTATAAACTTTATCACTAAATGTACTACAAAGGGAGATCATCACAGTTAAGAGAGAAGCCGATTAAATAGGAAATGTTGAATTAACCTTCCCCTCCCCCCATCTGTTAAAAACAAGGAAATATTAACTTGACTCTTAAATGCTTAAAACTGAAGTTGACCAATCAGAACATCTTGCTTGTAACCCAAAAAAAAATCTGATTTTAAAAGGTATGACCGTGCCGTGCCTTTCTATATTTAGATTGGAGTGGGTTATATTCGGTGTGTGCTTCCCTGCAGGGAAGTTGCATGTACGCTATATTTGTCATTCCCTTCAAGAGCCGGAAATGAAGGGGAGGGGATACAGTTAGTGCATTTAAATAACACTGAATATAGTATATAATAAATTGATTGCAAGACAGAGCTGTTGTTTAGGGAGGTTATGGGTGCCATTTATACTGGTAGTGGACGCCCAACTTTTAATAGGCCATAGTCTGTACATAAAGTGTGTGTCTAGGACACATTTTATAACTGAATTCCTCATACTTAATAAATAAAAAGAAAAAAAAAGTAACGCATTATGATTGACAAAAATTTGCTAGTTTTAGACAATATTACATTATGTTCATAAAACGAGGTAAAAAGATTTTTTTCACTCAGTTTTTTTTTTTTGGAGATTCGCGCGTTAGCATATCATGATACTTTAAACATGTTGAGTAGTGATATCATGATACTTTAACCATGTAGAGTAGTGATATCATGATACTTTAAACATGTAGAGTAGTGATATCATGATACTTTAAACATGTAGAGTAGTGATATCATGATACTTTAAACATGTAGAGTAGTGAAATCATGATACTTTAAACATGTAGAGTAGTGATAAAATACAGAGGTCATTTTAACGGCGGGCGCCCAGCAACGTGCGAACTAGATTTTCTTCTGCGCCCGGAGCCTAAACCGACGGTAGGTCAGCCTCTGATGTAATGCATATTAATATTTATAGTCCAGCCCTGAAGAGTACACGTTTCCGGAATGTTTGGCTTAAAGGGCGCAGGGTGGGGGTGGTGGTGTAATAACGGCGGTAGCTTTTTATTTCAATTGAGACATTAAAAAGATTAGTAGGTTCTATTTTGTGATTTAAGGCAGTGTTTCCCAACGTATGGTGTGTGTACCCCAGGGGAACGCGAATAAGAGTTGGGCGGGGGGTACGACTAAATCGAAAATAGTGAAATGAGGGGAAAACATGAATGTGAAAACAATAGGCAAGTTAATATATATATACATATATATATATATATCAGGGCCAGGGCTCGATTTAACGCGGGGGATATCCCCGTCACTGAGAACTGTCCTCCTCGGCTCTGCTTTAGCTAATATATCCCTGCCGGGGATGAAACCATAGACATCCCCGGCTCTGCAAATATTTTTTTTTCATTCCCCGGCACTGGTTTTTTTTCGAGAAGAGATCCGGGCTACACAGTATTACGGAAATAAAAAACGGGGTACACAGGCGCAAAAGTTTGGGAAACGCTGAGATAAGATTTACTGTTAAGTGGGGATAACTCCACAATTCAACTATTTTTTTTGTTTTGTTTTGTTTTTTTGAAACATGGCAACAGCCGTCTTTAAATTCCCGGATGCAGTTTAAAAAAAAAAAGAAATGTTTCCTGCACACATTTTTGAAGATTTTTTTTTCTTAAACTTCACTGAGATGAGAGTCGCGTACAAAAAAAATTGAGACTTCCATTTAACACTTGAAATACTTTGTTGACTTGCAGAATGTAAGACAGCAGTGTTCCTTTCAATTTATCTCCCAGGATTGCATTCTTCAAGATAGCAGCCTTTCAGCTGGTAGTGTCCCCTGTGTTTGGTAGATACAAGATGAACTGTGCGCCCTAGTGATTAAAATATACTATACCACAAAAACTGCTTTAAATTACTTAAACAATTTTTTGCATGGGATGGGGGGAGGTGGAGCCTGTGGTACAGGGGATGGGGTGGGGGCGTTGCCCCCAGGCACCACATTTGCTGGGGAAACCGCGCTTTCAGATTTCTTTGATCGTTTGACTTTAACAAAACTAAATGTTAGTTTCGAGGCAAAGTAAAAAAAAATATTAAAATGTTTTGTTTTTTTTCTAAAACGAACTTTTATTAAATGCACTAAAAATTTTGAAAAAAGTCAAAAAAATCATTCCTTAAATCATAAAATACGCATGCCTATCGACAATCGTTACAAATATACATGTAAATATATTTTTATTAAATACTATTTAGTTTTAAAAGAATTTAACTTGGTTTATTGTTTGTTACACACTGTAGACTAATTTCGCTAATCTATACAAGACTAAAAATAGCTTCAATATTTAACACCCTGGTGTTGTATTTCCGCACTTTTTTAGACATTCATTTTATGCATCTCCATGTAATCTCCATCCATATACTTCCCTATTTTAAGCATTTTAAAGAAGTAATCAGCTTCGTAATTTTTAAGATGTTGATTTATGGACTAGAAATTTTCTAAATAGTGTATTGTCATGTCGAACTTACAAATGACCTGAATACGAGTGTTCCAAATTGAGTTCTAAGATCTAGAAGAAAAAAAAATAGAAAGCTATGTAAAATAAGAGCTATTAAAACTAATTTTAGTAGATTTCATCGTAGAATGGAAATTTATGTTCTTGTGTGGCGTATTTCGGAAAATGTCACCGCTAAACACCCAAAAAGTGCCCCGCGAAACACCAAATTTTTTTTTTTTTGTTTCAAATGGCAAGTTATACTGAGCGCTGCTGTACTTATTTATCATATTAAGAATTAAGCAGTGAACGAAGCGCATTAGCTCCATGATGGCCACATTTACTCTGAAGGGCGAAGAGTGTATAAGAACCTGGATCTACCAAAGTAGCAAACGAACTCTCCCTCCCCCACTCACCGACTCACCCATCACTTCTTGATCAGTTCGAAAAAAAAAACTATGTTGTAACAAGGTTACGTTTTACTGGAAAAACTATCTCTCATTATATGTTAGCATCCCGGAGAAATTCTCGAAATAAATCTGTTAGATCTGATGGACGCCAGGTGGGCTGTTGCCCCCCCTCCCCCCCCCCCCCGCCTTGATGGGCGCCTGCTCGTTCACTTCTGCCTGTAATCACCTGCGATATGCTGGGAGACAATCGCTGTTTCCTTTCACGACATTCCATTCTGGATGGTGTCAGCCTGCCCCCTCCCAACCCCCAGCCCCCCCCCCCCACAGCAACGTAAGGTCAGACCACGCCCTATCGCTTCATGGGCCAGGATGAGAAGGGGGCAGTAATGATTATCGTACATCTCGACCTTGCACGCGCCAACTCATACGATCAACTTGACCTTAACTCGACTCTTCAACTTTCACCAACAAACTGCGCAACTTGGAAGCCAGAACAACTAAAAGCTGTAAAGAATATGTTTGTTGGGCTTTTCCCTTTTTAACTCATTCAAAATGGCGGTTCTGCACAGCGGTTCTCAAGTAAATGGCATAATAAATTAGGTCATCGTATCCTCCCTTTTACCATGTTTTGCTTCAGTGGGGTTTGTGTGTGTGTGTGTGGCACTGATACAGGGTCCTTGATGTGGGGGAGGGGGGTGCGGTGGCCAATATGGGAGCGACATTTTTAAAAAAAATTTTTAGAAGGGCCCATGCAAACATTTAGCGAGGAAACTTTTAGGTAGTTAAGGACGCCACTGATAAAATGTCTTCTATATAGGTCAGGGATGTGCTGGCTCAGCATGGTCCATGACTTACAGCGGTAAGAAAGGACCCAGATTTCCAATTTTCCCGTCAGTTTGGGCGGTTTCCACTGAATTTTAGCGGGAATTAGACTTCTTGTTAAAGTAATATATATTCGTAATTTAAAAAAAAACTTTTTCATTTTTGTTGATCAAAACTGATATAATGACTACTAAAAGAATTTCCTTTTTTATTTTTATTTTTCAGAAACATTAGGGCGTTTTTTTTATGACGCCATATTTTAACGTGTTTACAGCACGTGTGGGAGTGGAAGCAATCAAGCTGTAAGTGAATGAAAAAGTTTCTTAATGCCAAGGACAGGGATCGTTTATTGTGGTACCTGGGCTAAGCTGCTCATGTAACTTATGCTCTGACTTGCTCTTCCCTACCCCCCCTACCCCCCCCCTCACCCCAACCCCTCTGACCTAGCCTATTGTGTAAACCAGTAAATGGAGTTGGCCCAGAGGATGCACCGACATGGTGGGCAGGACGAGTAAATAAACAAAACCTTTTCACTTGGATGCAAAAAAAAAAAGTTTTATGTTCTATAACAGGATGTTACCTCCCCCCCTCCCCCACCACCCACCCCTCACATTTCATCAATGAATAGGAACAGGACGTTTAAATACAAAAAAAAAGGTAATAAGATGAAGTCACACAGGAAATAATAGTAATAAAAATATTTCTAGCGCTTAGGAAAATAAGATATGTTATTATGTAGACTAGAACGCAATTGTCCAACGTAAAGGCGGGGTAGAATATGCGATTTATGATTTTTTTTTATTGTTTTGGTATTGAGCTGAAGTGTCTATTGGTAACGGGCATTGTGGGATAGCAGCTATGGCGACACCCCCCTCCTCCCAAGGCCCCGCACCTGAGGTTATACAGCGATAGGAGATTCTCTCGGCCCACAAATGTCATTCACCAAAGCCCCGCACCTGAGGTTATACATCGATAGGAGATTCGTTCGGTCCACATATGTCATACGCAAAAGCCCCTGCACCTGAGGTTATACAGCGATAGGAGATTCTCTCGGCCCTTATTGTCATTCGTCCAGGGCCCCGCGCACTGATGAGTACTGCTTCGGCCGCTTCTATGTCAGGGAAAATAACACATTCATTTTGTGATGATATTGGCGCCCACGCTTTTTTTTTGACACATTTAAACAAATAAATATTATTACAAAAGTAACAGTATGTAAATAGTGAATGCAATATAGAAATGGGAATTTTTGTCGGGGGATGGGGGGACAGTTCAAATAAAAGCCTTCACATGTTATCAAAAAACTTTCGGAATAAGTGGGGATTTTTTTTATACAATAATAGAAAACAAAGTTTGCACCGATGCTTTTAAACTCTAAAGAAAATAAATTCTCTTTTCGTTTTTTTTTTGTTTTCTTTTTCTTTTAAGTTCAATTTTTTTTTACCTTCAATGTCTCTACAGATAAATGACTTTTTAAAAAAGTTCCACAACTTAATATTAGCAAGGGTTCTTAGTCATGTGAGAAGATCTGCCGCCTACGCCTATGAAAAAACTAGACAAAGGCGTTGCGTAATAAGTTCGCTAATTTCTTCCCTTCAGATTTTTTAAATACAGATTTTTTTTCTTGAAATTTGTAAATCATTTTAATATCATTACACAAGCAGAAATTGCTTGTGATTGCACCTATTAGTAAAGTTCCATTAAGCAGATGAAGTGTAGAATTCATCTATTTCAGTAATCTCGGCATATAAAGGGATTGTGTGGTTAGCACAACGCCCAGCCGCCTTTACTCCCCCAACTTAAAGTCAGGTACCCATTTAAAGCTGGTTGGGCTTGGGGACTTTCACCAGGACCTGAAAAAGTCCCAAGGTTCTCACTGAGATTCGACAGTCAAGCGCTCTACACAACTCGACCCCCCGTCCCACATCCACATATTAATATGATATTATGATTGCATTCGCCTATTAATATTTTATTATTATTGGGTTTTTTTTTAACGGCTGTCAGTCACATCAGCTTTGTGCAGCCAACTGGTTTGAGCCTTATCGACGAATTTTGTCCTCCTCTGTCATCCGTAATACCTCACTGGCCACTGCACTCTTGACAGTGGTTTGCGTAGAGAAAAGGAACAGCACCACTGTCCTATGTTCATTATATATCAATACACCTCATCCTTGTAGGGAAACCATACGATTCATTTATTTCTGTCTTAATTCTGTCCCCGTTTGTCTGTCTGTCTGTCTGTCTGTCTGTCATCACTAGATCTCAACAACCATAAGTCCTAGACCCATGATATATATCATTTGTAGGTCTTGGCCTGCCATGTGTGCAGCAAAAGTTCATTTCGATGATCTGACCTCTGAGGGCCTTAAAAGGGCTTAGTACGTTTTTTACTATATAAGCTATATTAATAAAGGAGCACCTATATCTCAGCAACTATAAGTCCTAGACCCATGATGTATATATCATTTTGTAGGTCTTGGCCTGCCATGTGTACATCAAAAGTTCATTTCGCGATAGGACCTCTGAGGGCCGGGCTTCAGGGCTCCTAAGGGGCTTATATATTATATATACACCTTGTACGTTCAATAACCCATTCATTTGGTGCGAAATACTTTGCAGCACGTAGCTTTCACTAAGATTTATTAAGAAACTCATCAAATGAAATAGTAAGCTTGTGTTCTGAGTTTAATTGAAAGTATCAGAGCTATGCAACAATTGATTGAGTTTTCGGACGATTAAATGACTACAATTTCGAATGTTTTTGAGTTCAGTAACCACAAACCACTTGTAGTTAGATTTCGATAATTTTTTTTCAAATATAAAGAAACGTCTTTATAATTATTTTTTTTACAGATATATGCATTACACAATTGAATTTATAAACATTTCCAAAATTTACAAATATTTACTGAAAGCTAACAAACGTACTGATACATAACACGAAAATGCGCTAACACGTCCTGTGTCCAGAATGGAACAGGCTTAATTGCTTGTTTTTTTCTTTGAAACCCCGAATTCTGCACCCTTTTTCCAAGAAATATTAAACTATATTTTTGTCAAGTACTTATAAATGATAATTAGTCTATGTATTATCCTATTATGTTTTTTTACTTCTTTTTTATTTTTTGTTTGTTTGTTTGTTTTTTATCCTCACATATTTGCAAAATCTTAATTTCCCCTAGCATTCAATTCATTTTTTTATTTTTTTTTTTAAGAAGGCTGAAAAAAAAATTCTTTTTGACATAGTTTTCGTTTTCTGGACTTTATTTTTAGAATTAAAAATAACACACACTTTTCTTTTTCTTTGGAAGCAATTAATACTTATGTCGACTTACGACATATCTAACTTTAAACCTTTAATAGGTCTTCTGTAATTGAAGCTATAAATAAATATTTAGCTCAATTTTATGTTGTACCCAAGTAGAAGGCAAAGTTAAATTATTAGAACATAGGGCAGAACTAACAAATGGTTATATAGATAAGTGTGTTAGACGATCAGCTAGATTGCATGTCAGAACGACAGGAAAGCAACACACGGACAAATAGACAGACAAGTATGTGTGCTATCTATCTAATTGTCCCAATGAGTTAAAAATTAAAAAAAAAAATTATATAATGGTACGCGCGTTTACCCAATAAAAACTGATGAAATTTAGTTACTAATTATAACCAGAAAAATTTGTTCATTCAATGAGAAAAAGTATATCAATCTCTTTATTATTATTTTTTTTTTTACTTTGAAAAGAAATTATGAACACAGAATATGGTGTATTCAAAATCAGATTTGTTTAATCAAATAAAAAAAGTTTCCAACAGTTAAATTTAGATAGTCAGAAGTGTCCTATTACAGCAACAGCTAACATATACATCAACTGTTCTATTTTAGTGTATCTGGTTTGATAATCTTAAGGTTATTTCACATGTAGTTTGAATAGTTACATACTATTATGTTAGCAGCAAACATTGTATTTCTTCCATCCGTGGTTTGTCAATTGTTTCATTATCTTGATTTTAAACTTTGTAGACTATCATTAAAATAATAATGCTGAAGATTAGGACTTAATATTAGAACCCATCCTGTTTGTTTCTTTTTGTGTTGTTTTTCCCTCCGCTGAAACTGTTTGGGTGAATGAAAAAAAAAAACGACAACTCTGTCACGACTGAGTAATAATCTCCCTTGACTCATCCTTCCCAGACGTGCATGATGTGTTATTTAATTGTCAACCCTGGCTACTTATGTTTATTGTAGATTTATCTCCCGCGGCTTCTGATTCATCGCTTGACATTGAAGTTTTTAAAACCCTTTATTCCTCTTCCTTCCACCTTCCTCTTCTCTATCTGCTAGTCATTTCTATGCAGCGCCCAAAAATAGCCACCTCTCTGCTATTTATTTTAAGGTAGAAGACATCAATATGCTAAGAATCTGCAGGAGCCCCAGATAATTCCAGTTTGATACCAGACGTGCCAATTACTGCTATCAACATCCTCCATTACACAGCCCCCCTTGCAAAAACTTGAACTTCAAGACGGAATGTTTGGATGCGCAGTGTAATGTCGTGGCGATATTTTCACTCTCCTGTAGTGTACAATGAAGACTTGTTGTTACTCCACCTTTGAACATCCCATCGTCTGTCACTCATGTTTCACATCCTGTCGGGTTTTTTTTTCCTTGGATTAAAAAAAAAAATCAAATCAAGATGATTTATTGAAATTGTTGTAAAGATAAAAGAAAAAAGTTTTTTTTAAACGTATTAAAATGTCATTGTCTTTGCTGTAAAAAAAATAATTAAATCTCAAAGATATTCTAAAAAAAACATGTCATTTCCTTGAGTTTTTGCCCTTTTTATCTTTTAAACAAAAGTACAAACAAAGGATAGTATATGTAATCATATATATATATATATATATATATATATATGTTTTTTTCATCTCCGTGGGAAGTATTGGGGACACGCCCCCATTACGTGGCCAGGGACATCAAAGGAGTTAAACAAGGCATCAAGACATAAGTATTTTGATAAGCTGTTTTAAGGCGTGTACACAGAGGCGGCCTTAGCAGTACGAGGGCCTAGGGCGAGATTATTGGCGGGTCTATGGCGAGTGTCAAATGTGGGGCTTGAAACCAACGTTTAGTTTTGCTACTCTTAGATAGAAAATATCCAAGAAGGTGGAGCCCTTAAGCGCGGGGACATGGGGCGCTCGCACCCGTTGCAACTGACAAATGCGTCAACTGGGTTAAATATTTTAATACCACCCTGTATTTGATGGCTAAGTGGACTAAATTGTTTGAAAATTAAAAAAAAATAAATAAGACACAACAAAAGCTATAATTGGGCTTTGGAAAAAAATGCAAAAAAAAAAAAATGCCGCATGCTTTCACTACACAGTGCAGTGTTATCAAAGAAATAAAGATGGTATAATTGTAAAAAATTATGGGTTAACAAATACAAAAACTGAGAAAAAAAACACACTGTTTGTTTGATTTTCAAAAATTGTTCGTATTCAAAGGTATTTAAATATGTAACGTTCGATTTCCAAGTATTTGGCCTTTCAAGACATTCGATTTTCAATAAAAGGTCGGCATTTCCAAAGTCCGCCAAGTGCGGCACAAAAGCTATTTACGCCACTGTTGTAGGGCAGCCGATAGAAAATCCAGGCACCGGTACAAAGTAGCCTTGTAGCCCCAAGGACAATATTCTAACAATGTTTGTCGATATCTAAATTTTATTATATATTTCTAAAAATCGTACACTGCATTTATACATTTACTAACCATTTAGATAAGCATGTATAAAGTATATGTTAAAAGGAAGTCATACTTTAAGATAGTACAGAGTTTTGGACGGTTCAGACTTCGAGGGCACCTTTGAGTTCTATGATCCACGCAGCAGTGTACCGGCCACATGCCCCTCCCCTCACGGAAGAACTGCGGACACAACAACACAGAACAAACCAAGTTAAACATATCCATACACAACGCCTATAAATGGAACGGCGGAAGTGACGTGTCATTTCACATCTGATCAAGTTTCCTAGCCATTAACCAACCTGCTTTGTGAACTAAATTTCCGTCCTGCCAAGGGCAGCAATAGTAGTAGCGGAAAAACTGAAATTTAAAGACTACATTGTATTGAGGAGGTCATTAGGTTTCACAATATTTAGAGAAATACTGGAAATGAAAGGTCTGGCTAATGACGTGAAATGTAAAGATAACATTGTTTTATAGAGGTGATATAGATGCACAATACAGATTACAGAGTATGGAAATGATTTCGAATGGAGTTGATACTATGATGCTGATTAGGACTGACACAATGTTAAGTTTGTTGATACATTTGCTGTATGTTAACTTAGCTTTGTTACACATGACAGTCTGATAAATTTGTGTGAATATTATGCGATTATGGGGTATGGAGAGAATTTATTTGGGTAGAATTTCTAAAAATAGATTTTTCTTATTAAAAAAAAGATACAGTTAAAGAAGAAAGATAAAAACTTGAGTAACTTGAGTTTTTTTTCCTTGTTTAAAAAGGGCCTTTGTTCAAGAATATCTTTTGGGTGTGGTATATGCAAGAATCTGTAAACGTAAAAATGGAGGGGGGAGGGGAGGGTGACTTTCTTCTGCCTGTCACTTTGGAATCTCAACTGTCTTGGAAAGGGTGTGGGTGGTGGGCCGAGATGAGCATTCTATGTTTAAAGAGATAAAGAAGAGGGGGGGAGGCATGCAGAGATCTTCTTCTTTCATCTGGTATCATTCTATTCCTTACATGGTTCACACACTTTCTTCTAGAGCAGTGCTTCCCACAGTGACGAGTCAGTCGCGGACGACTGATAGTTGAATCGCTGCAAATTTTAAAACTACTGTTAATGGATCGTAAAACCACAAGTAGATAATTAGAACAAGAATCGCATCTAAATTATAATCTGTAAAGGGGATATATATATATATATATATATATATATGTATATATATATATATATATATATATATATATATATAATATAACTACACTTTATTGTTTCATTTTGCGTACTTTTTCATTCCAGGTGGCTCGCGAAAACAAAAACAGTTTTGATAGTGAGTCGAGAAGCGTGATAGTTTGAGAATCACTGAGCCAGAGTCACTGTCTATAAATTCACCAAAACATCGCCCTCATGCAAACGCTGAGTTAAGAGTGAGCATAATGACACACACACGCACACATACACACGCACACATGTGTGGTATGGAGAGTCTTACGACACAATACACTTTAAAATAAAATAGGGCGTTTGTTTTCTTT
Source organism: Bulinus truncatus (assembly GCA_021962125.1). Classification (NCBI taxonomy): domain Eukaryota; kingdom Metazoa; phylum Mollusca; class Gastropoda; family Planorbidae; genus Bulinus; species Bulinus truncatus. The sequence goes on from JAGDYQ010000007.1 coordinate 14,735,698, forward strand.
GCTTAATCCCCTGGGGCATTGTTTCAAGTAAATAAGCAGGAAACCACACACAGAGTGATATATATGTGTATATATATTGATATTTTCTCTCTTTCTCTCTCATCTCTCTCTCTCTCTCTCTCTCCCTTATATACGTATATATATATCTCTATGATAGACTCCTCTCAGGCAGTGAGAGATATATATATATATATATATATATATATATATATATATATATATATGATAGACAGCCAGACAGGCAGTGAGGGATATAGATTATATATATATACATATATATAGAGAGAGATTATAATGTTTTTAAAAAGAGAGAGAGAGAGAGAGAGAGAGAGAGAGAGAGAGAGAACAGCAATATATGCTTTAAGAAGCAAAATTGATTGAAAAAAAGTGCTGAATTTTAGTATAATATGAACTGTGCGGTATCCTTCTTACAGTGGCGTAGCGAGCTTAACTGGCGCCCGGGGCACAATACCTTTTTAGCGCCCCCATTCGAAAACCATATATATATGGTATTATATGTAAAATTTACTATTTGGCGCCCCTTTGTGAGTAGCGCCCGGGGCATGATGCCCCCGTGGCCACGCTTCACTACGCCAGTGCCTATTTAACACTTGAAGTTGTTGGAAATATATAATTTTGTAATATTATTCCAGTACTTTATGTTCCAGAATTATTGCACTCAACAGAGGACCAGCCCGTAGCGTGAAAATTCTACATCAGGCGCCAGGCATTCTATAGCAGGGGCCAGGCAATAGCGGGGGGGGGGAGGGGGCGGGTAATACATTTTACTAAGTAAAGCATATAATCAGAAGGGGACCAGACGAAACGCAGGGGGGCCCGGCCCCCATCCCCCCCGCACGCTACGGGCCTGCAGAGGACTATACTTTCTCAATCTCAGCTTTGTTGTTAACTTTTGTTTTATTTTTGTCAATAAGTTTTAAAATTGTCGATGTTATTGATATTGTGATTATCGATTTGTTGATTGACTGTCACGCCTACTATGTCCCATTGTAGTCAATAGTTAGAGAGTGACGAAGTTAGAAATTAAAAGTTAGATTGTTTGTGCATAAAACTGTGATGTCTTGCCAACAATCACAAGTAAACTAAAGGAGATGGAAACATGTCTTACAACTGATGGCCAACAATCACAACTGATGGCCAACAATCACAACTGATGCAACAACACACACAAAAAAAAAAAAAAAAAAAAAAAAAAAAAGGCCAACAATCACAACTGATGCCAACAATTACAACTGATGGCAAACAATCACAGCTGATGGCCAACAATCACAACTGATGGCCAACGATCACAAGTGATGGCAACAATCACAACTGATGGCCAACAATCACAACTGATGGCCAACAATTACAACTGATGGCCAACAATCGCAACTGATGCCAACAATCACACTGATGCCAACAATCACAACTGATGGCCAACAATCACAAGTAAACTAAAGATGGAATCATTACAACTGACGGCCAACAATCACAACTGATGGCCAACAATCACAAGTAAACTAAAGAAGGAAACATTACACATGACGGCCATTAATGATATTATTCAAACAGACATATCCCTTTTTTTAAAACTTTGAGGCAAACATTTGTTTATCTGGGAGGATCGTGAGCAATTTCTAGTTCGCCTGTTATGTAAAATATTTACGATGAATCCAGGTTGTTAGAAGTTACATTTCAGTGGCGTATCAGAGGTGGAGCCATGTAGAGGCGAGCATGCGAGAATAAACCCAGGAGACAAATGTTTATCTTGGGAACTCCGGTAACCTGTTTACAGCAGCTTTGAAACAATGGGGTGGGGCTAGGGTGACTTTTTTTTTTTGCTTTCAAATCTTATTGATGATTACCTTTTCTTTTTCTCTGCATGACAGTGTAAATATTAATACGCGACAGAAACAGAGAAGTAAATAAATAGATGCGCTGAACATGAAATCTAATAATAAATTATATTTCTAAGAAAAAAGATGGGTGGAGATCCGCTTTGGCTTTCTATTTCTTTTGTTAATATTTTTTTGGAAGTTCAGTAAGTGTTGAATGTACAATCTAAAAATAATCATATTTCTGATAAAACAATGGGCTTAACTGTTGTTTGCTTGACTTTCTGTTTTATCGGTAGTTGTTATTTTGAGGTGTTTAAAATACAAATCAAATAATAAATGATATTTCTGAGATATAAATGATATTTCTGGTTGACATCCAAAGTAATCTCTTCACTACTTGGTGTTTATTTTTAACATCCATTATATTCAGGTTTTGATTTTTTTTTAAAATTAACTCATATTTATCTAATATTTTTCAGAACAATAATAATAATAAAAGAAACTGAGCATTTATATAAAATAATTAAACATAACATACATGATTGTTTTCATGGTCGTGTTTAGGCTAATGAGGGGGGTCACAGTTAGAAACTTTGATATAGTTAGCAGCCCTATCTGTTATGACGGAGTATTTGAAGGGAAATGTGGGAGGCCCTTTTCTATTTTGTAGTAAAGACCTGAAGTAGTTACCACTGGAATGGCCCCGATTGTTGTTTCCTTTTCATTCACAGAAACCCTGCTGGGCTTAATCCATTATCAGTAATGTATAACCCTGTGATCGATGTAACCAAATACCTCGGGTATCAAAATACCAGGGGATAGAGGGAGGGGTACCACACAAAAATTAATTAATTTATTTATTTGAATTCATGTATTTTTAGCCATTTTTAAAATGTAACTGAAAAAAAAAAGTAAATTGTGCTTAACAAACTTTTTTTTTGTTTATCTGCAAAATAAAGTACCAGCTGCTTGCAGTTTTGTTGTTTGGCACATTTTGGTCTGGTCTAGGTGTGTCGGTTCATCAGGCGTTTTTATTTCAGTTTAAACAACATTCACTAGATGTGGATTCACATGTGGACTCATACTGGATTCACTAGCTGTGGATTAATAACCATTGACAACTATTAGAAAATCACAACTCATTGAACCTCTTAGCTGACATATTACGAACAGTTAATTGTATACAGTACATAGGTAGGTACTCAAAGACAGGGCATTCTATTGAATGCTTTTGAACCTTACTGAAAATTGAAAGTCTCAAAAGTGAGAAAAATACAACCAACTGGTAAATATTTTATACTAAATGTAATGAAGCTATGCCAGTTTGACCGATTCTCAATTGTTTCTAAAATAAATATAATTATTAACGTCAAGATAATAATGAATATCGGATAAATTACTTAGCAATAAATTCGATAGTGACAATGCCCATCGTATATGATTTATAAGGTGAATAACTGATTTACCGCTGGAACGATATGAATCTTGAACGATTTCAAAGGAAGGGATTACGGTTGAATTTAGAGGTATCAATGTAATACTGTACTTTTAATACATTCTAATTGCAAATTTTGTTTTATTTCCTATGTAAATATGTGATATTGGTGTGCTATATGTTGGCAGCTGATCATTATAACTTAATAAACCTAATTATGTTTCATAATTTAGATTTATTTACAAGTCTTATTTACTTCATTAGTTCCATGTATGACACATTGTGTTTTATTATAACTGTTTATTTTATTTTAATGTTTGATGAAAGAACAGAACGTTTTTCTTCATGCCAAAAGTGATCATTACTGTTTCATAATTTAGATTTATTTACAAGTCTTATTTACTTCATTAGTTCCATGTTGACACATTGTGTTTTATTATAACTGTTTATTTTATTTTAATGTTTGATGAAAGAACAGAAGCGGTTTTTTGTCTTCATGCCAAAAGTTTTATTAATTAATATTTGTATTTATAATAAAGAAAATTGCTTGGTCTAATTGAAAAAAAAATGCTCCATGTAATTACAAATAAACAGTCTCCTTTGAGAACTTCCTTTATACAGACTTAATGTATTTCTATTGATTTATATAAATCAAATAGATGAACAGACTATAAGAAGAAAGATATTTAGAAACCAGCAGGGGTGCCGAGAGACAACAAGGGCCCCAAGGGCAGGACATCATTGCGGGCCCCTTAATAAACAATGAGTCGTGAAAAAAGTGACTTACAGATGCGGGCTCCCTTACAGATGCGGACCCCCTGGCAATGACTTCCTGACCCACCCTCTCGGCGAGCCTGGAAACCAGTGCCGTACTTAGGGATGCTGGCCCCCTGTGTTAGGTGACCATCGGGCCCTTTTTAAATATCTTTTTTTTTTAAATATTCACAGGATTAAAAAAAAACTTCATTGGCACCATTCAGTGCAATGCGCATCAGGTGCAACAGCCCCACGTTGACGTAACTTTAGCCGGCACTGATAGTATCACAGAAGAATTCGCCCACTTTTTTTTTTAAACAGTACAAAATTGTATTCCACCCCCCCCCCCTTTTCACGTTTTATTAAACAAGATTAATTAAAAAAAGTCAGTTTATTATGACTCAGTCTATCTCATCTATCACCTTATAATTACATAAATGTAAAAACTACATTACACGGAACGGAAAACCAAATTATACAACATAAAAACAGTGTGTGTAGTTTAATATTTTGCTGAATTCGAAATGGGTTGGAATTAATGTACAGTTGACATCTACATATCAACTGGTGGATTAAATTGTCTTCTTCTTTCTTATCTCATGTTTTACTACAAAAACAAGAATGTTTTACACCAGAATTATACTTTGATGTGTTTGTACGTGATATTTGCTACAAACACTGACTGCTAAGTAATATTTTCAACACATGAATGTGTATCTATGTAGAATTGTTCACATTCCGGACGTCCTAACATTTTCACCTGCAAACAGTTTTATTTGATTCGTTGCTTTTTGAGGATGTTATTTTTGATCAACTCGCCTTGTGTCACTGCCCACACTTTAATTTTTTAGTCATCCGAAATACTAAAAGGCCTATAACGGCAGACCCAAAAATAAAAGCAGATGGTTAGAGGAGGTGGAGAAAGACCTTATTAAAGCCATAGGAGTGAGAGAGTGGAGGAAGAAGACCATAGATCGGGAAAAGTGGAGAAGAGTAGTATGGTAGGCCAGGGCTATAAATGGGCCGTAGAGCCAAAGAAAGAAAGAATAAATTCTATAAAATTTTGTATCACTATACGATTTTTTTTATTTATTTATTTTTTTAGGTTTAGTACTTTTTAATGAAATCCACTGCGGTTTTGATAAACATACTCAGAATAATCTCTATAATATCATACACAACATAATCAGGTGGCATTCACTTTTCAACTTTAAAAATACATTAATCATGTAAAAAAAAAAGCCTAAAAACGGCCTGAAGACTGTACTCAAGGTACGTATAATGAACTAGGGTTGTAGGCTAATGCTATGTCGTACTTTTGCTTTCTTCTATAAGATACCCATCTACCCATTCTGAACAGGACCGTCGCTATCGTCCTGCGGTTAAAAGGGCTCGTCGAGATCTGGGCAACTGATACTTATTCACCTAACTGTGGCGTAAACTGCGTCTATCCTTCTATGTTTGAATTCTAAATCATATAAAGACCCGTATAAAGACCCATGTAAAGACCCGTATAAAGACCCATATAAAGACCTGTATTAAGACCCATATAAAGACCCATATAAAGACCTGTATTAAGACCCATATAAAGACCCATATAAAGACCTGTATAAAGACTCATATAAAGACCTGTATAAAACCCTGTATAAAGACCCATATAAAGACCCGTATAAAGACCCATATAAAGACCCATATAAAGACCCATATAAATACCTGTGTAAAGACCCATATAATGACTCCACACAAGCCCATCGGTAGGGTGAAGGTTAAACTAAAGCCTGGAATAGTGAATGTAGAATTATGTTTTTTGTTTATTCTGAACTAATATTTGTCAAGGTAATTAGAATTCCCCTTCAATAGATATACTTGACATGTATATCACAGGTAGATGATTTCACATAATTAACACAGATATGTAAACTTCACATATATATCACAGATAAATATACTTGACGTGTATATGGCAAACGGCTACACTTGACATGTATATCACAGATAGTTATACTTGACGTGTATATGGCAAACGCTATGCATAACATGTATATCTAAGATAGATATACTTTACATGTATATCACAGATAGATATACTTTACATGTATATCACAGATAGTTATACTTGACGTGTATATCACAGATAGATATACTTCACATGTATATCACAGATAGATATACTTGACGTGATTATATCACAGATAGACATAGCAGATATACTTGTATATGTCAAACGGCTATGCTTGACATATATATCACAGATTTATATATATATATATATATATATATATATATATATATACTTGAGATGAATAACACTATGCAGCTTCACTAATTAACCATAAGCAAACATGTACTATTAAAGGCAATCATTCAAAACACTATTATGCGTAATAACTGCACTGATATAGATCTCACCACCTCCCCCCCCCAACCTAAAACCACCGCCCTCCCCTTCCCCCTTCAGTTTTAATCTCCATAAGTCTAAGGGTTTGCCTGCTGAAACACAGCTCGACAATCTAATTACTCACTTGTACTGAAGTGCCTACATAAACGATAGTTTTGACAAGTCGTCCCCTCCCCCCCCTCCCCCTTTCCCATTTTTCATTGATGTCTTCAAACTATGAAAGATGATAGTGAGAATTGAGTCTTCTCTTATTTGTTTTTTTTTACAACATTGATTGATACGTGGTACAACGGTGAAGAAAATGGGGTGGCAGATTATGCGACTGTGATGTAGGGAAAGGTGGGGGGGGGAGGGAGAGGTCAAGTCGTATATTATTTAATCGTCTTTGAAGAGTTGTACAGTTTCACAGTTAAAAGTTAAACACAGAGATAGCCCAAGACCAAAGAGATTTAGCTTTGTACTTACCAGAACATTATTACAGCTCAGGAGGAAATTGGTTCCGTTTGTCAAAAGGAAAATAATGGCAAATAATGGCCTAACTCCCTGTGAATTGAAAACGTTTAAATCAAATTCTCAACTTTATTGAACGTTTCAAGAGGTCTGCCTCGCCCTCCCCCATTCCGCCCAGCCATTTAGTGGTTCCTCGGAAGAATGTTCAAGTTTGTAATACACTCCTAGCCCACCCAGATTGTAGAGATTAAAATTGGCACCGTGCTATATAATAAGTTGATTTATCAGCTGAATGTTTATAGCGAAAAATAACAGAAAGATTGGGCATCAGTTCATTAATATGTATAAGGAATTGAAATATTGGATAAATGAAAACCGGTTTTCCCCCTTCTACTATATAAATGTGTAATGTATGCCCTAATTTTATTTGATATAAAGCTGTAAATTCAGTTGTTGTTGTTAAATGTTATTTTTCGTCTCTCTTTTTTTTTAACCTTTCTTCCTGATTGTTTTTTATAATTTAACTTCGTTTTCTTATTTTATTAATCTTTTGTTAATCATATCTTCTAAACCAGTGGTTCTCAAAGTTAAAGTGGGCGTGCTGATTAGAAGTGGGTCACCAAAAATTGTAATAAGAGAAACAAGTTAATTAATTTAGACTTTTAATCGTTATTTCTCGACTTTTTTTTTTATTAACTGGTGGGTTGCGAAAAAAAGAACGGGTTTCACAGTGGGTCTTGAATCACAAATGTTTGAGCACACGGTAGGCTACTAAAGAAACGTTTCCACGTATTTATTTCCACATGCTCTTAGAACTGCATTTGACCCACATTGTTATATAACAATCTTTAGCACCCCCCCCCCCAACTTTAGTTAGATTACAGACTCCCTAACCAAACCCTTTCTTATAGTGCATTTTTGGATTTTGATTTTAATATTTATTTAAATGAATGTAAAAAAAAGAGTTATTTAGAAGACATCAAATACCAGTATTTTTCTCTACAGAACGGATAAAATACCATTATCTCTCCCTGATAAATCGCCTTTTTAAAAAAAAAGTTTACAAAGCTGTATGTAATAAAATTATGTATTCTATATTTAAACAAGTATTCTGTAATTTAAACAATAGTACCGACAATGAAACTTTCGTAAATTTACTTTTGTTAATTAAATGCCCGTGAAGAGGTCTATAAAAGGACGCAATATATTTTCGAGATTCGTCTGCGACGGAGCAGTGGCGTCTTAAAGTGGGCTGCGCCTTTAGTTTCTCGCGATAGTGACGCCACTGTGTGACAGTGTTAATCACCTGTTAAATGAAAAATGAAAGAGTCCACAAACCAACAAAAAGAAAAGAAATTCATGTTTAGCTGTTTGCTTTCTATAAATCTAAACAATAAAACCAAGACTAAGCAGACATTGGAATGTGTTTGATGGATTCTGTTTTTATCTCCAGAGACTATAAAGTCAAAAATGTTTCATCATACAACAAGCAGCTCAACACATTTATCTAGAAACAAAAGTAAAAAAGTAAAATTTATCACTTCAGAACGTAGCAAACAAACAACACAATGTCCACCGTTGTTTTATCCTAAATTAATGGCATACTTGGCTAGTTAAGACATCGCGGAATTCATCTTGAGAACAAACCAAAAATAAAAAAAAAGGCATTTGGTTTCATTCTGCATTGTACGTTTTTAAGAAATCGTTTTGTGGAACACAAGGGTCTTAGAAGAAAGGAATGGAGACGGCCATGTGACTTTATGTGAAGGAGATAAAGGTTGTTTGTTTGTTTTCAAAATTTTCTATCAAAATGACGGAAATTTTCCCGAATAATCTGTAGATGTTGCAAACGAAATAAATTGAATTCTGTTGAATGATTTGTTTTTACAATAACGGCCTTGAGCATACACTTGAGTGATTCAATGTGCGTATTTGTATGTGTGTGTGTGTGTGATTCAGTGTGCATATTTGTATGTGTGTGTGATTCAGTATGCGTATTTGTGTGTCTGTGATTCAGTATGTGTATTTGTGTGCGTGCGATTCAGTATGCGTATTTGTGTGTGTGTGATTCAGTATGCGTTTTTGTGCGTGTGTGTGATTCAGTATGCGTATTTGTGTGTGTGATTCAGTATGCGTATTTGTGTGTGTGTGTGTGATTCAGTATGCTTATGTTGTGTGTGCGTGTGTGTGTGTGATTCAGTATGCGTATTTGTGTGTGTGATTCAGTATGCGTATTTGTGTGTGTGTGTGTGATTCAGTATGCTTATTTGTGTGTGTGTGTATCTGTGTGCGGTATGTATTAGTATGTGTATGTGTGTGTGGTATGTATTAGTATGTGTATGTGTGTGTGTGGTATGTGTGTTTGACATGTGAGTATGTGTGTGTGTGTTGTATGTATTAGTATGTGCATACAGGATTCGTCAAGTTGAACCCACGGACCAGCCAAAAAAAATGAAGGTTTGTTCTGTCAAAGCTAGAATGTGTTCGTTTGTTGATTTAACTAGCGTCGTCGGATGCAAGAACTGCATATCCGACTTAAAGTCGACAGCCCGCGGTACTTTGTAAGGCGACTGGATGCCTTTCTTCATTGAACATTGTCCCGGAGAGCTCGTGTTATCACTTTACGACAAACACTGGTTCTATTCAATTGAGTGATGTTAATATTCAAAGTTACCCGCTCAGTCAACAACTTAAGGGAAACTTTGGCCCCTGGGTTTATTCTCGCCTGGGATCATCTTCGGCTATTGTGGCCGCGTTAGGTACAGGTGGAGCCCACAAAGTTAAGTCTGTAAACTAGAGTTAAACAAATATTGAACATGTTGAGGATATCTTTAATAGATATTTATAAGTTTTGAGATATTTGAAAAAAAAAAGCTTTTGCTAAAGAAGAAGCTAAGCATAAACCCTGACACCATTAAATAACTGACATTAACCCTTTAGTCATGGAATTGTGGAAAGCACATAAGTTTTAGAGATTCGACAATATATGACTGATAAAGGCATATTAGTATAATGACTTATATACGAGTGTGCATCTACGACATTGGTGCCGAATATTTGAGTCTAGGCTTGAAATTAGATGTGCCTGTCCCCTGCAACGAACATGGTACTTCCAAGGTAGGTCGTGTACTATCTTAGTACTGTCTTCACAGTCTACTGAGATTTACTCAATTTGATGGTGGCAGGGATTAGAACGTATTCCTCACAACTTAAGTCGACCGACTACACCACAAAATAAATTGTCATCCCTTACACTGTCCATTATTATACCCGTATAGTTGTGTACACATCATATAGCTGTGTACATATCATATAGCTGTGTACATAGCATATAGTTGTGCACATAGCATATAGTTGTGTAAAGATCATATAGTTGTGTAAATAGCATATAGTTTTGTCATAGCATATAGTTTTGTCATAGCATATAGTTGTGTACATATCATATAGTTGTGTACATAGCATATAGTTATATCATATAGTTGTGTACATAGCATGTAGTTGTGTACATATCATACAGTTGTGTACATATCATATAGTTCTGTACATAGCATATAACTGTGTACGTATCATATTGTATGGAATTTCGACCTGGTGATAGTCAACGAAAACCAGTTATTATGTTATTACATCCTAGCATAGAAATTGTAAATTAAATGAACTTGCTTGTCTCCCAGTGTATGAATTTCGTGCTTACTAATGCGACCTACTTTTTTAGTTGCTATATTAATGTTAAAGTATAATCTACTTGGGCATGTTACTAAATTATCGAGATTGATATAAATGATCAAGTGAACGAACGAAGAGTGGTGTTTCCTTGATCTAAATATTACAAACACAGCTGGATTGTAAAAAAAAATCCACACAGTACTTGCCAACTGCGCAGTCATAGCGAACTTTAAGAAAAATGAAAATAAACGGGAAATGACAGGGAAAGAAAAAAATTCTTGAAGTATGAACATGTGGGCGTGGGTACTATTCTTCGTCTGTATTCTTTTTTCGTGTTGCAACAAATCATATTGATTTACTTAGCGCACGGGACGTGATAGTAACGTACACTCTCTCTCTTTCTCTTCTTTCTTTCTCCCCCCCCCTCTCTCTCTCTCTCTTAATCTTTTGAATGTGTATTTGTGTGTATGTTTGTATGTATATATACGCGTGTACTTGTATTTTCAGTCAGACAAACTTTGACACATTTCTTCTCTGCATCGCAATATAACAACAAAACAAAACTTGCAAATGTCAACAAGTGCCTTTAGATGTTGCCCAGTGTACAGCAGAGTTCTTCTAAGTCCGAGAGATACACACACACACACAAATATCTACGTCACTCATACTCCTAATACCGCCCTCCTATCCCCCCCCCCCTTTACTCTCCAGTGCGCCCCGCGGTCTACCCCACCTTTATCCTGTCTTCCCCCACCCCCTTTACTAGCCCAACTGCTACTATTTACTGATCACAGATTTGTTCAAAGGGAGACAAATGCAGCGCGCGAAAACTTTTCGCAGCAGACGTGTCTTAAGAAGTGTAATGAGGGGAAGAGAAGGGGGGGGGGTGTAAAACATATGCAGCAGACGACCAAGTGCACCTTCTGAATAAATGGAAGCTTTGGCGAACTATCACTCTCAGAATTCAATCGCGCCCTTTCTATCAGTCCACCGTTAACCCTCCAACCCCACCCCTTATAGACATATGTATATAAGAAAATAGTGGCTATTCCTATTAATACCGGCTTGTTACATAGGCAGCAAGGTGCCAGCTACATGCTCGACATGACCGTGTAACACGAGACACGAAGTCAAATAAACTGTGTAATTTGTCTTTTCTTTAATAATCACTGACATATATAAAAGAGCGCGCTTTCATTTGTCTGTGTTTATTCATCTCAACGAGAGTTGTCTACCTTGATGGAAAAAAGCCCTTTGGTGCTAAATGACTTGATATAATGCGAGTAGAGGAACTGTATGCATTATTATAAGTTGTATTTTTTTTATAATAACACCAGTGGATACAACAGACCGATAGTTATATATTAATAGGGTTAAAAATGAAAGTGATAGTCGATGTGATGGGGCGGTGATATGATGGGAAGGTCTGAGCAAACTAGGTCATTGCTAAAGCCCTTTTGCCTGGAGGATCCCATTTTTAAACACATTTCTATCAATTCAGATGACTAGGGTGGGGAGTGTATGAGAACTAGTAAAAAGCAGAGCAAATTAAAAGCATTAATTCATGTGTTGGTTAATGTGTTGGTACATGGGTTAGTTTCATAAAAAAAGAAACTGTAAAAACATTGAGGTCATTTCCGCCCATGTTCCATCACTCCTGAGGTCATCTCTGCTCAGAGCTTTTTTTTTTGGCAACTGATATAAAAAGGTTACCACGATCAAGAAAAAACAATTTAATACGGGTAAATGTTTTACCCGTGTATTTATTGTGTATATGTTATGTGTATCTGTTATGTGTTTCTGTTATGTGTATCTGTTATGTGCATTTTTACGAGTGTTTATTAAGTATAATAGTATATTCGTTATGAGTATTTTCTAAATGTATTTATTACATGCATTTATTACATATATTTATTACATGTATTTGTTACGCGTATGTGTTATACTTATTTGTTACGTGTACTGGTATTTGTGATTCTGTGTTCGAAGGACCCTGCCGTTCAAGAAGTTAGCTAACAGCCAATGACAGACCTTCTGCTCAGATTGGCGCTGTGTGTGCGAGAGGGGGAGACACAGGATATTACGACTGGGAATATCCGAACTTAGATCAAGTTGTCCACATTTAGCAAAACAAAAAAAGTCTGCTCAACATACGAGACATGGAGTACAGTGTCTTCATCGGATTAATTATCACATTCATGGTGAGTCAATAACGCAAGTTGCTGTTTTTTTTTTGGTTTGATCTTAATCGCGTAAATATGAGTTATACTGTGTCGTAACTGGTACTTGAATTTCGAAGATAAAGTCACGGCTTAAAAGATTAGTGTTTTTTTTTTCTTAAAGTTTAACAGTTATTCGTTTGTAATGTGAATAGGTCGGCGTTCAACCGTAACTTCCAGGTTCGTTTAATCCATATATTAAAATTAGTCAGGCAGAATAATATAGATGTAGAAAAAAAAATTCTTTCGTATTCATAAAATAATTTATTTAAGTGTCAACACTGATATGAAACATAGATGAGCTCCTCCTATCTGTGAATAGTGTGTGAGAAACTCTGAATGTATGAGTGAGGCGTGTTTCATCATATATAACACACCTGTCCATTGTCCAGAGGCAAAGCTGGGGGGGGTGGGCGGGGGTTCATAAGTCCCCGGGCGCTACTCAGAATGGGGCGCCAAATTTATATTTTACATATAATATTGTATGATTTTCGATGGGGGGGGGCGCTAAAAATGTATTAAAAAGGTATTGTGCCCCGGGCGCGAGTTAAGCTCGTTACGGCACTGCCATTGTCTTACAGAACAACTATTTGATATGTAATGTGATGCTTACACAACTATGAAAGAAAACACAAATCAACAAAGAAGAAAATTCATCAGCTGGTACTAATCATTTACTTGTCGTTTATCACAGGTTGAAATACCAAAATGACTCAAAATACTACTTTATCTTGATTTCGCTTTTTTGTGACATAGATTTGGGTCGCTGAGTTACCTACATGCCCTATTACAGATCTAGAAATGATAGATATTTTGAAATGGCAAAATTGCATTACTTACCTTTTTATAATTATAGTTACTATGTGATATTAGGTCAAGAGATATAGTCTCAGACTACAGCCTTAGGCGTATGTGCTCAAAAACTTTAAAAAAGCCATACGACAAATCGCACAATTTGCTGCTATAAAAGCAGACATTATAATATAGTACCGGGATTCAAACTGCAGACTTCTGGATTAATGAATGTGTGATAAAACCACAAAACCGCTGACATGATTCACGTCCAAATCATATTAATTTTAGATTAACTTAGACATAATTGGGTGAAATTATAAATAATCTGGTGTCAGTTTAGTACCGTGGGGTGGGGTGGGGGGGGTGGGAGGGGCTATGGTTAAAGACAGGTGGTTAAATAAAAACAGATAAACAGCTAAGTGGAGATCAGCAGGACTCTAATAACACGGGTGTCTTTACTTCTTTTATATCCTCGTTAATTATCGATCAAAGTTTAAATGATAAATATCGTTGTTCATTCTGTGAAGTCCCTTCAAGTTGCGATACGTTCTCTTGCTCATATATAAATTCTAGAATAACTATTTGAGCGGTTCTAGTAGTGCAACTGTTTTTTTTTTCCTTTTCTTTACATCTTCACCATACCGTGTTTGAGGGTGCAATGGCTGTGGAGGCATCGCAGGGGCTATCGGTAAATTAGGCCGCTGGGGCTCAAATGCACATTTAGACATCAGCATTAACCAATGACATAGTTTCCTAGAACTGTTGCGTTAATGTCTAACATACTGGCCTTTCTGATGCAAAATATTCTGCTATTGAGAGAACATATGTTTATGATTTTACTCTTGGTCCTTTTATGCGCATCGCTAGAATGTCATGCCAGCTAATAGAACGAAGATGGGGGGAGAGAGAGAGAGAAGAGAGAGAGAGAGATTTTATCTCATGCTCAGGATTTATAAATTCAACCTTTTTTTTTTTTAGAAAAATATTCTGTTGTTGTCGAAGTTGTTTTTCACTGCGTTACTATCACCACAGTCGTACAAAACTATTTGAATTCACGCATGTAGATTTCTCTCCCCTGATTTGGTCTTTGTTTGCCAAGTGCAACAGCGGGTAGACAACTCGACTGTTCCGTAAATTCTTCCCCTCCACCCTACCCCCCCTCCCCGCCCCTTACCCCCGCACCTACCTCCAACTCCTCCCCTTTATGTCATGCTGCCCTTCCAAAATGATCACATAATTCTAATTCTATCCACTGTTATGGTTCTACAGCAGAATAAGAGACATATGGAAATCAATAAATATAAAAAATAACAAAAGTGTGCTGACATAAACCTGCATCGTTTTATTGTGACCCATATTTCACTACATATCTTTTGTCGGATTGAACTGTAATACTTGTCATTGTCGTAGTAGCCTCGAGCGGCATTCCCCCTGGCAGGAGCGGAGTCTGCCAGTCTGTCATGGGGGTGGGAGGAGGGTGGGATTTAATAGTTGGAGCTTTTGGTTTTTTCTTTTATAGATTTGACCATTGTGTTTTTTTTTTCTTTTCATAAAAAGATTAAGAAATAAATGTATAAATTACTATGACTCAACGTATTGTTTCCTATTTAAAACAACCAACTTACAGCAGAAACAAGCAACGTCCCCACAAAAGATGTTCTTAGGTCAACAGGAGTGCCTTATGCAGATACTTTACTGAATTTAGGGGCCCCATGCTAAAGAAACTGTCGGGGCAGCCCCGTAGCGTGAAAATTCTACAGCAGGGGTCAGGCATTCTACAGCAGGGGCCAGGCAATAGCAGGGAGGGCACGAAATAAATTTTACTAAGTAGAGCAAACAAGCAGAGGGGGTCAGACAAAACGCAGGAGGGGGCCAGGACCCCCTGGTCCCCCGCACGCTACGGGCCTGTTTCGGGGCCCTGTTATCATGAGATTTAATGAGAGTAAGCACTGGAAATGGCCCCTTCTTTGCCTATCCACAAGAACGTCTCTGTCCCCATAGATACGCCAATGCGCATCCCCGGTAATTTCTCGTACACGGAGGCAGAGGGGAAAAAATTAAATAAAACTGTAGATCGGATTCCTTGAACGGGGGAGGGGGGAGAACTCCCAGCCTATGTTTGTACAATGTAAATAAACGTTCAACGGCGTCGAACGGAGCCAGTGGAGCTTTTTCCCGTCATGGAGTCACAGTTCGTTAAAACCAGTGCTACTCCGGTCACATGACGTGTGGCCGCCCTTTGTCCCACATCGTGTTTTAGATGTTACAAGCGGTGATTTTTTTTCCGAATTTATGTCAATAGTAGTCAATACAATACACATCATAATCAGTAGAAATAATTTGATCTTTTCAACGTAAATAAAAATCGATTGATGGGGTTCACAAACTGTGAAAAATGTGAGAATCTTCAGTCTGCTTGTATTATCTCCTTGAGGTATTAATAGTAACAAATGTAAGTCCCATTTCCCCAATTCCTGTTAGTGTGCGACTAGTAAATATATTACAGTATCAATCTTACACTCAATGGATTGCTTGCGTCGCGTCTGCGACCCCAAAGATATACAACTGGCGGGTCATCAGTCTCGGCATTGTAACGCAGCCATCGAAATAGTTCGTGAGAAAACTACAAGCTAACTGTTTTCTTTTTTTGAAACAATGGGTACCTCCATTGCTCGAAGTAACTATAAGCAGGCTCAGTATCATTGCATGTTGATAAATGGTGGGGGCGATGGAAGTGAGGGTAAAGTTCAGCCGGAGATGGAGCTATCTGTTAATGAGCAAGCACCCCTCCTGAATGAATGGGTGGACTTATAGTGGTAGGTGGAAGTATATGTGGATGAAAGGAAAATGGATGGGTGGATAGGCGGGTGGAAGGAAAATGGATGGGTGGATAGGTGGGTGAAAGGAAAATGGATGGTTGGATAGGCGGGTGGAAGGAAAATAGATGGGTGGATATGTGGGTGAAAGGAAAATGGATGGTTGGATAGGCAGGTGGAAGGATATGGATGGGTGGATAGGCGGGTGGAAGAAAAATAGATGGGTGGATATGTGGGTGGAAGGAAAATGGATGGGTGGATAGGTGGTTGGAAGGAAAATGGATGGGTGGATAGGTGGGTGGAAGGAAAATGGATGGGTGGATAGGTGGGTGGAAGGAAAATGGATGGGTGGATAGGTGGGTGGAAGGAAAATGGATGGGTGGATATGTGGGTGGAAGGAAAATGGATGGGTGGATAGGTGGGTGGAAGGAAATTGGATGGGTGGATAGGTGGGTGGAAAAAATATGTGGATGGGTAGAAAGTTAGTGGATGGATATGTAAATGTGTGGAATTATACGTTGATTAGTTGAAGGATAGGTGGATAGAACTATATGTTTTTGGAAGAAAATGTGGGTGGGTAATTATGTTGGTGGGTGAACAGGATCGGAATGAACACAATGGATAAATAGGTGGGTAAGTGGGCATGATCGGAATGTACACTTTAAAAAAAATGCTAAATTCTCGTCAATTGTATTATGATATTTGTTTGTATAAAACACTAGACGGAACTTGGTGGGACCCAGGCTACAGGTTCGAATCCCCAGCGATGCTAGTCATCCCGCAGCTACTGAGGTGTCTCCATGATAATTGCAACTCAGAGCCGACTTGCTCCAAGCCCGGGTCCCCTAGTAGGTTAGACTCCCTATTCTTACCATTTACTTTTCATTCTTTTGAGTGGTTGTCTAACGGGAACCCCCTCCACCCCCCACACACTCACCCAATACACTGGTTAAACCGAGGTCCCCTATTGTTCATTATACAGCTCACATTGCAACCTCCATTATGGGACTCAGTGTCTCGATATAACATCAAGGGATCAACATCTTATAGTTGCACGGTCATACATTAATGATGATTCCCATTATGAAGATATCAGCTTATATAATCTTAAAAATAATAAACAAATCTCAGTGTGTGGGTACCAATGTAGAGGACATGTTATGTGTGGGTACAAATGTAGAGGACATGTTATGTGTGGGTACCAATGTAGAGGACATGTTATGTGTGGGTACCAATGTAGAGGACATGTTATGTGTGGGTACCAATGTAGAGGACATGTTATGTGTGGGTACCAATGTAGAGGACATGTTATGTGTGGGTACCAATGTAGAGGACATGTTATGTGTGGGTACCAATGTAGAGGACATGTTACGTGTGGGTACCAATGTAGAGGACATGTTATGTGTGGGTACAAATGTAGAGGACATGTTATGTTGGGTACAAGTGTAGAGGACATGTTATCAAATGCGACAGGGAATCGGTGGAGGGCTTTTAAAGTTCACGACTCTTGTTCATGGTCTGCTGCATTTGCACGTATGTGTGTGTGTGTCAGTATGTTAGTCTGTGTTCTGTTTATGTGTGTATGTCTTGGTAAGAATGTTTTTATTTATATCCGACAGGATTGGATTAATTCTGAAACTCAATAGGGCTCTATTTAACTGGCATGTGCGAACGATATTTTTTTACTCTAAATATATTTTTAATATCTGGAATGTTCAAAACGCGTTGTATTTCACAAGTTTATTTTAATGTTTCGGTTTCTAAACACAAATGAGAGGTTAGAATAACTTAGCTCAAATATCTTTATGTAAAAGATAACATTACATACATGACCTTTTTTCAGTTGTATTTCAAACAATTTAATTCATTAAGCCAATTCCATATTAGCAATAGTAAGTAAAGTCCCCTTAACCCTAACGGGCCATCGGGCCAAATCAAGTGTAGAATTCATCTGTTTCTGTAACCTCGACATATAGTGGGTTGTGTGGTTAGCACAGCGCCCAATCGCCTTTACTTCCCATCCATTCGTCAGGCACCCATTTAAAGCTGGGTTGACTTGTGGAATTCCATATTACAGATATAGAATTATTAAAGCATTAGACATATACGGTGACATATGAAGTCATATCCTTGTATGGTCGTTCACGATTATATGGGGGGTTTTGAATGGGTGAAAGAATATTCTGATGTAAAGGAAGGTGGATGGAAAATAGGTGGATGATTGGAAAGATAGGTAAATGGTTTAAAAGAAAGGTGGATGGTTGGAAGGATATGCGGATTGTTGGATTGGAAGGATATGTGAATAGTTGGAAAGATAAAATGATGGTGGATGGCTGGAATGTTAGGTGGATGGCTGAAAGGATTAATGGATGGAAGGATAGATGGATTATTGGATAAATGTGAGGATACGTGAATGTGTGAATTAATCAGTCTTGAACTTGATCCTAGGTAATACAAACAAAATGGCTTTCTACTATAAAAAATACACCAAGCTCTATATCTGGTACATTGGGGTGACGGGTGGTCCTTCGGTAAAGTGCTCGACTGTCGACCTGCGGGTTCCGGGTTTGATATACGGTGAGAACCAAGGAAATTTCTCTGGTCTTGTTTTGAGTTCACTCCATGTCTCTTGTGCTGCCTCCATGTTTATTGCACTATCGACTATGATCGGGATGAGAGAAGTCCACGATGAAAACCATCTCACATATCTGGTACACTAATAAATGTTTTTAAGCTTTCAACTATTGAAATACACGAACTATTAATTGCTAACCATTTTAAAAAGTGAGATATCTTTCTATAATACATTCATCAGTCTTTATGTAAAGACACGTCTGCATTCGACATCTAATAATATAATAGCGATTTGGGTTCTGCGTTAAATCGAAAGTAAAGAATTGATACAACAGTATTCCAGCTTAAAATACAATCATGAAAAAATCGGATCTGCCCGAAACCAAAAATAATCTAGTCTACCGATCAAGCAAAGGTTTTGCAGGGTACATCTAGTATTAAAATAATTGTTGCATCTAGAAAGACATAATTATTGTTCTCTTTCAATAAAGCTATAATTGAATGTAATAAGCCTTTGAAGCCATCAGTGAAGGGAGATGCTATGTTAATGGCAGATTTGATTGGGTTGGCATCTAATTCAGACATTGTCTTGAGTTCTTTATTCAATTCTCTATTTTTAACCCCCCCGAGCTTGAGGGGCACAGCCAAAATCAATATCACAGAACCAGGTAACAAGTTTCAGCGATTTGCTGTATTTATCTTTTTTTATATCAGCTCGACATTTCTAAAATTTGTCGAATATTTTTGTTGTAAGAATATGAAGCAACCATCTTTTTAAATTACTTTGGCTATTTTTCACATTGGATACTGAATACATCGAATCATTATCCGGTGAATGATTCACTAAAACATTCAGTAAGGGTATGATGAACTGAACTGACCAGATTGAGTTGATTCATCTAGATGGCTCAACTAATTCTAGATGGCTACTGAATATATGTGTGTGTGTGAAGTCCCTGTAAGGATGAGATGAAATCTCTTAGAGACTATAAACCACTAATGGGACGGTTTTTATGGTGCCCTACTTTCATCCCCACCATAGCCGATAGTACACGAGATATATCGGGAACTTGAGCCAAGACCTGAAAATTTTCCTTTGTCCTCGCCGGAGATCGAACCAGGTACCTTCAAGTCGACAGTCGAGCGCTTTACCGCACGACCATCCGTCCCCTTACTGAATATATGTATCTACATGCATTTACATTATGTTCGTATGCTGCTTAACTATTCATACTGTTATATATTGCTTTGTTCAATTTATTGGCCGCTGTGATGTATTGAGATATTTGACTCTATTAATTTCACACGCACATAAAATCATTATTCAGTATTCTTATACATACAAATATTATCTTTTCTCTACAAGAACCTATCAGGGCCCCACAGGGTAGTTTCCGTCTATGGACACATGAGATTTGAGAATGGCTCTAATATAAGCAGAGCCGTTCTTAAAGACAACGAAATACGCTCTAAATAGTCCTCCTCCTCCCCCCCCCCTCCCGATACCAATGGGCTTCTTTAGAATTTATTTCTTTAAAATATGGCGTTAAAAGTCCCAGCAGATATTTTTGCTAGAACCCCAAAATCTTCTGGAAGTCTCCCCCTAGCCCCGCCCCCCCACCCCCACACACACATTTAGAATTCATCGTCCAGGTCCCCCCAATGACCCAAGTTGTGTAGGGAAGGGTCTGCTAAATTATACTTTGTTATTTCGTGACTACTTGGAGAGTAAATCAATCCATTGTTAATGTCAATGGCCCATTATCTTTACTAGACATCATGCAACATTACTAATAGATCACCATTACCCTAACTCCCTTGCATGCAGCTTTTACTAATAGATTATCTCAAATGTTGTGTCTTTGTGTTGCCAGAACTCTTCTGTGCGGTCTCCTGCGAAAACAAAAATCGATGCTCACCTTCGACATTTTATGCTAAACTCGACCGATGATGTCTATTACCTACCATAAAAAAAAACGTTGGTAAATATATTTAGAATAAGTTGTATTTTTTAACTTTTACACAACAAAGTAACATGTTAGGGTGATTTATTTGTTTACATCGGCACTTGTTTTAGTAGAAGTGTCCAATGTAATCAATTGTTTTGTTTGAGTTATTACTTATTTTAAAACATTAAAAAACTAAAAAATTCGTTCCTCGCTAATTCTGCGCTTCGACCTATGATGTTTCTAATATCTCTCTCTCTCTCTCTCTCTCTCTCTCTATATATATATATATATATATATATATATATATATATATATATATATATATATATATATATATATAAAGAGAGATAAAGAGAGAGAGAGAGAGAGAGAGAGAACCTACTTTATAATTGTATATATTGTTAAATGCACACAATAATAATATATTTGGCACGTCCATCAGGCGTTTTTCATTATTTTTGTGTCCTATAAAGGGTGTAATTTTCTATCCACAGAGCGTCATTAATGTTTAAACCGTATTGAGAAGTCAATTAGATTTTTTTTATTCCCTTACTGCGAAAATATTTTGTTTGTAGGCAAAGCATGCAATTTCTGTTGAGTCTGGAGCTAATTAACTGCGCTAAACGAGGGTTATCTACGGTATGGGACCGTTCACATATTCGATAACCCAATAATAAACAAAGCCATATCTTTAATATATATATATATATATATATATATATATATATATATATACACATAATGAATGTGAGTTTGATGGTTTGTTTCTAGCTATATGTGTATGCAAACACAAAATTCCCGATTTTTAAATAAAAATAATGGTTCACAAAGTTTTAAATACTTTTGAGAAATATTTTAGATGAAATTCAATTAAAACATTGATCTTAAAATAAAATAAAATTATATGTATCACAAAAATTATAATTCATTAAGGTGTATATATATTTTCAATTTTTGGGTTATTTCACATAGAGGCATATAACTTAATAAATCATATTTTAAAAAAAAAGGTTTAAATATAACTAATATCATCTACCACCACTCCCTATATAACAGAGATCATCTACCACCACTCCCTATATAACAGAGATCATCTACCACCACTCCCTATATAACAGAGATCATCTACCACCACAATCACTCCCTATATAACAGAGACCATCTACCACCACTCCCTATATAAGAGAGGTCATCTACAACTACTCCCTATATAACAGAGATCATCTACCACCAACACCACTCCCTATATAACAGAGACCATCTACCACCAACACCACTCCCTATATAACAGAGACCATCTACCACCAACACCACTCCCTATATAACAGAGATCATCTACCACCACACCTACCTAAATAAATTATTTTCACTGTAGCTTTTTTTTTTAAGAGGGCCCGACATTTTCTACTGCACCTGGGCCTCAATCGACCATTAACCGAAACGTAAATCTGTTTATAGAGTCTAGACTTAGAAAAAATGAATATTACAATCTTTATGTTTCTTCCCTATAATGATTGTAGTCTCATAAATACTTCCTTGCCATAAATTGTGTACAAGACAAGTATTCCTTTAGTGGTAGCTTGAATAAACTGAAACACCACATGGGACTACTTAATGCGCTAATATTCATTGAACATTTCAAACAATTGAAATAAAAATAAACGGAGCTCCTCTATAAGACCTGAATTTATTCAAAGTGATAAGCAATATGGTGGGTTGGCCTGTTCGTTAGAGGGTACACGGACTTATAAAAAAAAAACATTTCTGTTGGGCCTGTATTTATATCGTCTCAATTTAATCATTCTAAATATTTTGTGTTGACGCTAGTATTATTTTTTTCATGTGTTTATTGTCATCATAAATAAGTCCACTGTCCCTACCAGCTATTGAAGTGGAAGCTTTTCACACTCGTGTGTTTAAAGTTGTTCTTCTATTTAAACGGCGTTTGTAATTTAACATAGAAATATATCAACAGCTTACAATGATTACATTTTGTTTAAACGCAATAAAATCTGTGTAAACATTTTGAAGCAGTGTTTCTCAAACTTGGATCCGCAATCAGTAGAGACAGTGAATGGGGATCAGTAATCAGTAGGGACAGTGAATGGGGATCAGCAATCAGTGGGGACGGTGAATGGGGATCAGCAATCAGTGGGGACGGTGAATGGGGATCAGCAATCAGTGGGGACGGTGAATGGGATCAGCAATCAGTAGGGACGGTGAATGGGGATCAGCAATCAGTAGGGACAGTGAATGGGGATCAGCAATCAGTAGGGACAGTGAATGGGGATCAGAAATCAGTAGGGACAGTGAATGGGGATCAGCAATCAGTAGGGACGGTGAATGGGGATCAGCAATCAGTAGGGACAGTGAATGGGGATCAGCAATTAGTAGGGACAGTGAATGGGGATATTTGTGATCCCGAAAGGGTTACCCGATAGAAATATTGGGCTACTGCTTTGCGCTATAAATTATCGCAAGAAATTCGTAAAAAAAAAAAAAGAATTAAGAACCACTGTTGAATAGATTGTACCTCAATAAGACGTAAAACAAAACCCAAAATAACATTATTCATTACGATTTTTTTTTATTTAAAGTTGAGAGCATTATTATTAAAAAAAAACTACATATTAGGAAGATATTTTTTTTTTAAATTAAGGCAGTTAGTTAAATATATGAATTAGATTCTATGCATTTTGTCCATAAATCTAGGCCATACTATGTCAGGTTCGCCAGACTGTATAGTAAACATGAAAGCTATAATCCGCCGTGACATCCATGCAAAGTAAATTATCATATCATTCCTATAATCTACGTGTCGTGTCCTTCATACCAAGTAAATCATTGTATCATCATACCTATAATCTACCTTGCCCTCCATTTCCCCACTTAATCTTCAGACAGTGTAAACTGTAAAACCTTCAGTGAAGGGAAATCATTTATTTTCGTCGATGTATTTTATTGAGTTCACGCTAACAAGTTATGTGTTACTTCGCCCGTTCTTCCTATTATAGCTACGATAATACATTAAGGAATCTCGCAGCAGACAGCAAGGCTTCTAAATCTGTGTTCCGTGAGGTACTGGTGTTCCCTGAAGTCACTGCATTAGTTCCTCGAGAAAAATTGAAGATAATGAAACAATAATTGTTTCAGATGCACAATTTGGGAATGACGGTAGTGTTGAGTGGTAAACCGTTGACATCCGGTAATAACTAATGAATTTTAGTTGGCCAAGTTCCAAAGACCACTCAGCTTTTAATGATGGACACCTGACACAAATTGGATGAGCCACCTGACACAAATTGGATGAGCCACCTGACACAAATTGGATGAGCCACCTGAAACAAATTGGATGAGCCACCTGGCACAAATTGGATGAGCCACCTGACACAAATTGGATGAGCCACCTGAAACAAATTGGATGAGCCACCTGACACAAATTGGATGAGCCACCTGACACAAATTGGATGAGCCACCTGACACAAATTGGATGAGCCACCTGACACAAATGGGATGAGCCACCTGACACAAATTGGATGGGCCACCTGACACAAATTGGATGGGCCACCTGAAACAAATTGGATGGGCCACCTGAAACAAATTCGATGGCCCACCTGACACAAATTGGATGGCCCACCTGACACCTATTGGATGGGCCACCTGAAACAAATTGGATGAGCCACCTGACACAAATTGGATGAGCCACCTGAAACAAATTGGATGAGCCACCTGACACAAATTGGATGAGCCACCTTACACAAATTGGATGAGCCACCTGACACAAATTGGAGCCATCTGGCACAAATTGGATGAGCCACCTGACACAAATTGGATGAGCCACCTGACACAAATTGGATGAGCCACCTTACACAAATTGGATGAGCCACCTGACACAAATTGGATGAGCCACCTGACACAAATTGGATGAGCCACCTGACACAAATTGGATGGGTCACCTGACACAAATTGGTTGTTCAAACTCTTTAAGTCCCAGGCACCATTTGGTTCGTAAATTTTACAGTCCGGAGGGCCGGGTTTAACCCGCGGGCTGAAGTTTCCCCATTTCTGATCTAGATGTATCCAGTATTTCAATTTAGATTATTATATATTACTCCATAGGCTAATAAAATATGTAACACCATTTTCTGATTTTTACTCTCATTACTTATGTATGTATGTGATGTTTGTAATTCTGAAAATGATTTCCCTTCTTATTAGATGAAATCTTAAATAATACGTCAAAATGTACTTCCCTCCCAGAAAATTATGGTACTAATAGAAAGACTTTCGATGTACGAGTCAGTCATCACAAAACATTCACCGGTGGACCTTTTTTATCACTTGATAAACCAATATTTATTAGAGCTACATTTAATAAAGCGTTATTTAGTAGGGAATCACAGAACAATGCATCGCTAACTGGAGCATCATTTAAACGAGCATCGTATGCATTAAACGTATCATCCAACTTCCTGAATTTCTGCGTGTCTTAAAAAAGCTAAAAATAGCTCATTTGTAATGATAGGTTTTATGAAATTTCCAGTGATAGTAAGTTGAATGGGAATGTGAGCATTCCGCTAATGATGGCGGAAAACCTTAAAAACAGTTGAATAAGTAAGGGATCTGTACTTTTGCATAATTACAACTGAATTTCTTTATTTGTTACAAAACTAAAAGCCAGGGATAAGCCAAAATAAAAGGGGAATCTAAATATACAGTTAATGACGTCTTTATTCTCATTATTTTATCATGGTTCGTTTTCTTAAGAGGTGGATCACGAAAACAAAAGTTTTATTTGGTTGGTGGAGAAACCAGAACTATTGTCTGAGTGGGTCACGAAAACAAAAGTTTTATTTGGTTGGTGGAGAAACCAGAACTATTGTCTGAGTGGGTCACGAAAACAAAAGTTTAATTTGGTTGGTGGAGAAACCAGAACTATTGAGGTTTCCTCCGTCCTCTCCCTCTATTTAAGAAAAAAAAAACTATTGTCTGAGTGGGTCACGAAAACAAAAGTTTTATTTGGTTGGTGGAGAAACCAGAACTATTGTCTGAGTGGGTCACGAAAACAAAAGTTTTATTTGGTTGGTGGAGAAACCAGAACTATTGTCTGAGTGGGTCACGAAGCCTACAAGTTTAAGAACCACTGCTATATGCAGTAAAACATATATGTCGTTCAAATAGACTGAAAAACAGTAAGGTGTATTTGTGGGTGGGTTTTGTGTGGGTGTGTGAATGAGAGTAGGAGATGGAGGAGAGAGAGCGAGAGAGAATGTGTATCTTTTTCTATTCCTCGTTAGCTGGCGTTCGGGTTAAAGTGAATTCACCTGTTTCTTAAGACAGCATCTTGTAAATGCCAGAAATAACAACAGGTCTAATGTACATATGTCATCATTTACTTGGCACCTCTCTAAATTTAAATATAATAAAATGCCACATCTAGTGCAAGGATAGCTGTAAGAACCTTTATTCTATAGGTCTGGAAACCTAGAAAACAAACTTGTTTTTGACAAGTTTTGTATGTTGATTATTTTTGTCTTTATATGTTTATATTCAAAGAGTAATTTTTAATGTAATTTAAATGTAAGAATTCTTGCTGAATTATAAAAAGTGTTGATCTTTCTTTGTCCATTTGTTTGAAATATTTCATACATTTAACACTGGTGTTTCAACAAAATAAAAACAAAATCTTTCTGCTTTAAAAAAAGTTCTTACTGTATAATAAAAAACTATTTTGTTAAAAACAACACAAAAACCAATTATGTTGTAAAGAAAATCACACAGGAAAACGGCATGCTTTTGAAAACAAGACAATCTATCGGGAAACAAGTCAGTCTACTGGGAAACAAGTTAGTCTATTTGGAAACAAGCCACTGTTGTTACTCAATTAAAAAAAGAGAATAATTTCGAGTAAGAAAACAAAATGAAATATTTCTCCTCAGTGCAGGGACTGTTTGAATGTAAATATCACTGTCGGCCAATTACGATCAGTAACACCATCCTCCTGTCCCACTGGCCTAAGAAGTTCCCCCCCCCCAACCAGGCTCGTCAGTACCCCACACTCTCCCAGTAGGTGCCAAAACCACTAAGTCGGGTGTCAGCACAGGATAGCTTCACAAACTTGTCGGTGTCATTCCGGTACTTGTCATTCATAGCAGTATCGCTGAGCTCGTGTTGATGTGAGAGAAATTCCAATCCACCGTTACTCGGACAGAGACGAATGGTCAGGGGAAAAGTAATACCATATACTAGGGTGGCCAAGTATGAAATAATGCCATATACTAGGTGGCCAAGTATGATATAATGTCATTTACCAGTGGTGGCCAAGTATGATATAATGTCATATACCAGGGGTGGCCAAGTATGATATAATGTCATATACCAGGGGTGGCCAAGTATGATATGTCATATACCAGTGGTGGCCAAGTATGATATAATGTCTATCAGGGGTGGCCAAGTATGATATTATGTCTTATACCAGGGGTGGCCAAGTATGATATAATGTCATATACCAGGGGTGGCCAAGTATGATATAATGTCATATACCAGGGGTGGCCAAGTATGATATAATGTCATATACCAGGGGTGGCCAAGTATGATATAATGTCATATACCAGGGGTGGCCAAGTATGATATGTCATATACCAGTGGTGGCCAAGTATGATATAATGTCTATCAGGGGTGGCCAAGTATGATATAATGTCTATCAGGGGTGGCCAAGTATGATATGTCATATACCAGGGGTGGCCAAGTATGATATAATGTCATATACCAGGGGTGGCCAAGTATGATATAATGTCATTTATCAGTGGTGGCCAAGTATGATATAATGTCATATACCAGGGGTGGCCAAGTATGATATAATGTCATATACCAGGGGTGGCCAGGTATGATATGTCATATACCAGTGGTGGCCAAGTATGATATAATGTCTATCAGGGGTGGCCAAGTATGATATAATGTCTATCAGGGGTGGCCAAGTATGATATTATGTCATATACCAGGGGTGGCCAAGTATGATATAATGTCATATACCAGGGGTGGCCAAGTATGATATAATGTCATATACCAGGGGTGGCCAAGTATGATATAATGTCATATACCAGGGGTGGCCAAGTATGAAATGTCATATACCAGGGGTGGCCAAGTATGATATAATGTCATATACCAGGGGTGGCCAAGTATGATATATTGCCATAAACAAAGGGTGGCCAAGTATGATATAATGTCATATACCAGGGGTGGCCAAGTATGATCTAATGTCTCCCATTAAATTTTGATAAATTTCATACTTGGGTAAAAGTAATCCAATATCAGACAAATCTGGTTCATTAAGAGACGCACAAAAATTATCGAAGACCCGAATCTTTGAGTTTTGTGTGTCTCCAATAATGGATTTTCTTTCTATAACGTCATAATACTTTTAAAAAGAGTAGGTTTTATTTATTTTTAAACAATATTCATGTTAATCTTTTTTTTTTATGTATTAGATTATTTATACATTTCAGTTAGGTTATCTTTAAAAAAATCAGTAACATCCTCTTGCTATTATATCCCAGGGAATGATTTGTGATGTCCCAGTCATGATGAAATGTTTACCCCCACCCCACCCATAGATCTTATAAAACACTATGGAACTTTTTTTTATGTGTCCTTTTTTCATCCCAACCATAGCCAATAGTGTAATGACTAGGGTTCGAAGTCGCGTAACTTTACGCGTAAGTTACCGTAAATTACGCGTAATTTACGGTAACGTAATTTTGGAAAATTACGCGTAAATTACGGTAATTTAAAAAATGCATATTTGACGGCCATTTTTAATTGTTTCTGTCGCAATTTGTTGTGGCGATTAATTAATTACAGTGATTACCATCTACATCCGGCCACAAGCCTAAATCGGAAGTATTCGTTTGGTAAAACAGCGTAAACCGCACAGTACATTGTTTGTTTATATCGTTTCAGTAAACATAATAAAATGAATATTTTCAATAAGGAAGCCAAAGTCTGGTTAAAAATAAGACAAAATCATAAAAATTTTCGATTAAGTACACAATGTCGCCATGAGCTGTATGGCAAGCGGCCGCAAGTCAAACGGGGAGGTAATAAAATAAAAAAAAAAATAATTTTTAAACATTATCTATATATGTTCCAAATGTCATGAAACGTATAGAAAACATTTTACTGTGTATAGTGCTTCCGTCGATCGCGTCGGCCGTATTACGCTGCGTATTGCACCAGCGTCGATCGCGTAGGCCGTCTTTTGCAGAGTTCGGCACCCGCGGCGGCCGTATTTCGCGGCGCATTGCACCCGCCCCGCGTCGACCGTATTAGACGGTATTACTCTGCCAAAGATGGCCGCCGCTGATGCAGTCAGTACACGACGAAATACGTGGACGATGGGCAAATTAGTATAACCGGTAAATTACAAGTACAAACATTTGAAAACATTATTAAAAATACACCTACTAGCAATCAGTGAGCGTGAGCAACAAAAGGAACATACACTTTCAAGTAATTGGGCATTAATGGCACGCGTAATTTTGGCGTAACTTACGCGTAATTTACGCGTAACTTACGCGTACTTTACGCGTAAATTACGCGCGCCAATCTTACGCGTAATTTTCGAACCCTAGTAATGACACTTGGGGAAGTTAAAAATTGACCTCAAAAAAAAAAATACATTTTTTCATACCGAAGATCAAACCCACAACCCTCAGATTGAAAGTCGAGCGCTTTACTACACGACCATCAGAGTTTATTTTACTGTTGATTACAATCATGGGAACCTCGGTGAAATATGCTCTTCCAACCCCCCCCCACCCCTTCCCCACCTCCCACCCCCGGTAAAACTGAAAACTGGGGTGCCTCACATAAAATAAAACAAATATCAAAAATGATAATACATTTCGTAAGCCATGTGGCCCACAGGAGTCGGGGAAAGACGTGTGTTCGGGTTGCACCCTTATCGGCGGTCCTGCTTCAATGACCGGGAAGGAGTAAGACAAGGGTATGCATATTTACAAAATTTAGGGGAAAAAAACTAGATGAAAAGAGATATAAGATTTCAACATTCGTGTTCCATAATACTGTAGTATTTGTCTGTGACAGTGAAACCTCCTGTGGGCTACAAGATACATATGTCATTCTAATGAAACCTGTGTTAGGTCACAAAAAACATTTGTCATTCCAAAAAAATTGTATGACGAGTAAAATTCCACAGCGGGTCGTCAAAATGGATGACTATCGCATGACAACGACCGGGTGTAATAATGTCAACAAATAATAAACAATAGGTGTTGCCTGCAATAATGACACAAGACAGGGGGGGGGGGTTATATAAATTTGTAACCGAAGACTTAGTTTGTAAAAAAAAAAAACCTGCGTCTGTTATTGCCTGTCTGCCAGAACATTCTAGAAGTGACAATTTACCGGGTTTTTTTTTTTTGTAACATTGTTTTTATAGGGAAAAAAAAGCTCAAAGTTAATGAAACACTAACAGGTAGGTCAATTGAGATATAGGTCAGCGACTCTCGAAAGGTGGTATGTGTACCTCAAAGAGTAATTGGGGGGGGGGGGGTATGTAAGAGTACGCAGCGACTTATAATTTTCGTTTAAAAAAAAACAAAAGTTTGAAGAAAGTCGATTGCTCGCTGTGCGCAACCCATCACCAAACCACGTGCCCAAGTATCACATTAGAAAGGCAAGCACACTCCATTCTGAAAATGGTCTGAAAATGGCGTCTGTTACAGCCGTATGTGGCTCTTCGATTTTTGTTTTGTGCGACTCTATTTGAATTTTGTTTTAGTCTGATTATGTCCCTTTGATGCCCTAAGATTCCCCCCCCCTCCCCCAAAATGAAATTATCGAACCAAATGCGCCCCTTTTTTTTTAAACTCTATCTAGTCAACTCTTTTTAATGTACTAAGATTGTGGGCTAATTTCTTTTTAAATGATATATTTGTAATTGTCTAGTAACAGGACCAAACTCTGACTCCAGAGTTGCTTTTTAACAAAAAACAAACAAATTGCTATCACTGGGTCGCTTGTACTGTGTCATATTTGTTGTCTAGGCTTGCTGAGAATGTGTATACCTTCCTGTCTATGAACACAATGCTATTCATTTGTTCATCTTATTTTGTATTTTATAAAATCGGTAATTAAAAAAAGTGAATGAATTTAATAATATTAATGAAAAATAACTTGACTATGATAAATAGTGATGTGCTCTCTCTTACTTTATGCCCTTAGCTACTTGCTTACTTTCCTTAAATGTTAATACCATACTGATGTGCTCTCTCTTACTTACTAGTAACGCCTTTTTGTGGATGAGGGTGGGAAAGGGGGGGGGAGATGTGACAAGCAATGATATGAAATGGTAAAAAAAAACATTTCGCGATGAGAAGAGAAAGATGAAGAAATATAGCCTATATATATATAGTCACGGGATAAATGACCGACCCCTATAGCGGCTGGACATTCCTGACATTTTCGTGCGTTCTACTAGGCCAGTGGTCAGCAAACTTATCAGCCAAAGAGTCAAATATGAACATTACAACAATTAAAAAAAATTGGGAGCCAAATCTGCTTTTATTACACTAAATAAGTAGTACACTAAATAAGTAGTACACTAAATAAGTTGTATACTAAATAAAACTAAATGCCAGAGCCGCACTTAAGGAGCCAAGGAGCCACATGCGGCTCCGGAGCCGCACTTTGCCGACCACTGTACTAGGCTACTGTAAAAAAAAAATAAAAAGAACCAATCACCAATATTTTGTTCAACATCATTCATAACGTGGTCAATATTCGCCTCAGTAAGTAGTCACCACATCTTATGTTTTAAAAAGTTCTCTTTTTACAAGAAAAAAGAAACTTTAGCTACGGTGTAGACATATGACTGTTGTTACGTACTTTTTATCCGCCTGATTTCAACAAAGGTCTTGGAGCCATTACAGATGCATCGTCGCCCTTGTGTGGTAAGTGTCTGGTGATGGCACCTGGATTCCTGAGACACAATAAATCAGGGAGAGAGATGGATTTCTTTTTTCCGCGCTCTCTGAAAGTCCTATATGTCCTAAATGTCCTATATGTCATTATTTTCATGTCAAGTCTCTTGTTTCGTTTTCCTCCTTACACCCACCAACTTTGTTGGTCACGTGACATAAATAATGTATTTTTATTGCAGGATTAAGTTGAGACAAATGATCCACTCAAGGTCTCGTCTGTCTTTATAGCACAGAAAAACTGAATCCTGAAACTAAATGAAAATAGCAGGGCAATGTTTTAAGCAAATGTTTACAACATACTTGAGTGAATTAAAGAACAATATAGAACGAATCAATCAAACATGAACATAATTGACTGCTTCTGTAGAAGGGTCATTTTATGGTCTAGGCTTATCGGAATGAGTGTAAAGCATCCCTTGACAGAGGCAGAGACACGGCGGGCCCTAATGGGGCTCAGACTTCCAAAATGGACCCCCCCCCCCCGCAAAATCTCAAACCTAGACTCTTGTATCTTTAATGACACCAAGGTTAACAATTATTTTATCCTAATATTTTCTCTGCTGCAAGCGGCTTTATCCGCCTCTGGCCAGACGGTTTCAAAATTTTGGATGTATAGTATTCTTATTTTCAAATCTAGAACACACACCCTCATTCTCTCTTACATGACTAACACACATACATGCACCAAAATGTGACTATCTAAGACAAACAACAACAAAAATAAGTATTGCAAACAACTTAATGTTAATGAAAAACACACTGAAACACACCAAAAATAAAACACACACACACACACATTAAATACACAGATAACACTGTAACATGCATACTGTGGCACACGGCTCAAAACAGTAAGCCCACCCCTTCTGTACTCTCTCACTCACACATTCTGTCACTCAATCTCTCTCTCTCTCTCCCCCCCCCCCCATAACTTTTTCTCTTTTTTCTCTCCTCTTTTTGTTTTTCCTGTTTTTCAATTTACCTCTTTAAAATTTAAGGATAGGATATTTAATGACATCATATATTGACATCATACATTGACATCATACATTGACATCATACATTGACATCATACATTGACATTGACATCATACATTGACATCATACAATGGCATCATACATTGACATCATACAATGGCATCATACATTGACATCATACATTGACATCATACATTGACATCATACATTGACAAAATAAGCTAGGGCCATTTTAAACTTAGAGATGTTTTATTACGTAAGGATTATTTACCAAACGATGTTTAAACTGTTTGCTGTATTTTTTTATTTTATGTCATAGAACTCTAAAACACACAACCCAAACACACACAAGCACACACAAACAGACACACACACACATATATATACATATATCTTTAAATATAATTAAATATTTCTTTATTGTTCGCTTGATCGTCCACAGATCGAGGTCAGCATCTCCCAGGTCAAGAGTAACGCCTGTCATGAGTGCTTACGTCATCCCGACACGTGCCGTCGTATATCGGGACTGTATACTGTGACCGTCCTAAGTGAGGGCAGCTACAACCCCGTTGTTGAGATTCCTACCCCCGCCTGCAGCATCAACATCACGGAATTTAAGGAGAGTAGCAACTACATAGGTCAGGGGTCAAATACGTTATTCTTATTTGTTTTGTTGTTGTATGAGTGTGTTTGTGGGTCAGTGTGTGTGTGTCAGTGTGTGTGTGTCAGTGTCAGTATGTGTTTGTCAGTATGTGTGTGTGTCAGTGTGTGTGTCAGTGTTTATATGTGTCAATATGTGTGTGTCAGTGTTTGTATGTTTCAGTGTTTGTATTTGTCAGTATGTGTGTGTGTCAGTGTTTGTATGTGTCAGTATGTATGTGTCAGTATGTGTGTGTGTCAGTGTGTATGTGTCAGTATGTGTGTGTCAGTGTGTTGTGTCAGTGTTTGTATGTGTCAGTATGTATGTGTCAGTATGTGTGTGTGTCAGTGTGTATGTGTCAGTATGTGTGTGTCAGTATGTGTGTGTCAGTGTTTGTATGTGTCAGTATGTATGTGTCAGTATGTGTGTGTCAGTGTTTGTATGTGTCAGTATGTATGTGTCAGTATGTATGTGTCAGTATGTGTGTGTCAGTGTTTGTATGTGTCAGTATGTGTGTGTCAGTATGTGTGTCAGTGTTTGTATGTGTCAGTATGTATGTGTCAGTATGTGCGTGTGTCAGTGTGTATGTGTCAGTATGTGTGTGTCAGTGTTTGTATGTGTCAGTATGTATGTGTCAGTATGTGTGTGTCAGTGTTTGTATGTGTCAGTATGTATGTGTCAGTATGTGTGTGTCAGTGTTTGTATGTGTCAGTATGTATGTGTCAGTATGTGTGTGTGTCAGTGTGTATGTGTCAGTATGTGTGTGTCAGTATTATGTGTCAGTGTTTGTATGTGTCAGTATGTGTGTGTCAGTATGTGTGTTTCAGTATGTTTGTTTCAGTGTGTGTGTCAGTGTGTATGTGTCAGTATGTATGTGTCAGTATGTGTGTGTCAGTATGTGTGTTTCAGTATGTTTGTTTCAGTGTGTGTGTCAGTGTGTATGTGTCAGTATGTGTGTGTCAGTATGTATGTGTCAGTGTTTGTATGTATCAGTATGTGTGTGTCACTATGTGTGTTTCAGTATGTTTGTTTCAGTGTGTGTGTCAATGTGTGTGTGTGTGTGTCAGTGTGTTTATGTGTATATCTGTCAATATGTGTGTTTGTTAAAGTGCGTATGCTTGTGTCCGTGTGTCTGGGTGTCACTTAATGTGTTTGCAGATGTATTTGTGTCTTTGGGTGCATGTTTGTTTTAGTGTTTATTTAAATATGTGTGTGTTTGTGTACGTTTAAGTGTCAATGTTTTCGTCTGCGTGTGCGTGTTTGTGTGTCAGTGTGTGTGTGTGTGTCAGTTTTGTGTGTTTCTATCAGTTTGTGTGTATATGTGTGTATGTCAGTATTAATGTATGCTTAACTATGTGTATTTCTATGTGTATGTGTGTGTCAACAACATGTGTGTGTGTGTGTGTGTAAGTGTGTGAGTGCAAGTGTGTGTTATCTGTAATGCTGTGTGCTTGTATGTGTGTTTAACAGACGAACAAATTAATTTTTACATAATTTTATACTCACAAATAGTTGATTTGATAGTTTTTCAATTAACCTGTTAAATTTTAAAAGAATGTTAATTTAGTAATGGAAAAGAAACTTTGTTTATGAAATAAATATCGAGTAGAGCGATGTATTGGAGGGTAACAAGCTTCGTGGATCACTTAAGGATGCAAAACTTTCCTCCCCTTTTACCTGTGAATTAGCATAGTCAAACATTTCATTAAATGGAGTTTAAAAAAAAAAACCAAAGGGATTTGAAATATTTGTTGCATCGTTAAATGAAATGTTTGTTGCCTCGTTAAACGAAATGTTTGTTGCATCGTTAAACGAAATGTTTGTTGCATCGTTAAACGAAATGTTTGTTGCATCGTTAAACGAAATGTTTGTTGCATCGTTAAACGAAATGTTTGTTGCATCGTTAAACGAAATGTTTGCAATAAAAGAATAATCATTGATATATTGTTAAAAACAAATGCTTAATTATTAAATGCAGTGTCGACACATCTTTTAACTAGAACTTGTTTGTCCGATATTGCACTTTTAGAAGTATGCATTGAAGTCAATTGATACGTACTTATAGAAACAGACAAATCAAAGAACTCATTGTGTCTAGTGGTGGATCTACAGACACCCAGTATTGATCCAAACAATTCATTGACTTGTATGAACAACAACTTGCAAATAGCTAGTCAGTTCACCTACATCAAGTTAATTTCTTAAAATTCGCAGTCGCTGGACATAAACTAATAAGAATACTTTTAGTCCGTTATTTATTGAATAGTCGATACGCCGATTTTTTTATAGTATTTAATTATTTATTTGCAATATTGAGTTGTTGACATTCCTATACAAAACTGAAAGCATGAAATTGTGATTCAGTGATTCATAGCTTCAGTGACTCATTCACTGACTCATTCACTGATTCAGTAACCCAGTAAGTCAATGAATAGGCGACTCAATGAATCGGCGACTCAATCAGTCAATGAATCGGTGACTTAAAGAATCGGTGACTCAATGATTATGTGATTCATCGATTCCGTGAGTTACCACTGACTCGGTATTTGGATGATTTTGAGAAAAGCGGATTGATATCATGTGTGAAAAATTAGCTAATGACAAACATGGCTTTGGCATTTTATTTGTCAAGATGGACAAACATGTCTGGACAATACTGGTAAATTAAAGCCACCCTATCGTTCTCTTGCTAGGCAAGCGATGAATTAAAGAAAAGACCTATGTATACACCATGATAGTGTCTGTGAAGTACGTGTAGAAATAATATTGTATCATTTTATCTATTCATTGGCTAAATCTACAAAAATCGAGTTAAATTGTAAATAGTGGGAAGGGGGCAGTCCTCACCGGGTGGCGCATACTTAGACGCCGAATGGGGGTGGCATCTACTGTATTCTAACTTGGGTTCAAACTCCGAAACTTTATTTATAATTTTAATTAAATGGTTCATTGATGGAGCCCCACAAACAAGACAGCCAACAAGTGTCCTATGATCTGGACTGAAGGTCACGACAGCCAACAAAAACACTGTGATCTGGACTGAAGGCCACGACAGCCAACATGTGCCTATGATCTGCACTGAAGGCCACGACAGCCAACAAAAACCCCGTGATCTGGACTGAAGGTCACGACAGCCAACAAAAACCCTGTGATCTGGACTGAAGGCCACGACAGCCAACATGTGCCTATGATCTGGACTGAAGGCCACGACAGCCAACATGTGCCTATGATCTGGACTGAAGGCCACGACAGTCAACAAAAACCCTGTGATCTGGACTGAAGGCCACGACAGCCAACATGTGCCTATGATCTGGACTGAAGGCCACGACAGCCAACATGTGCCTATGATCTGGACTGAAGGTCACGACAGCCAACAAAAACCCTGTGATCTGGACTGAAGGTCACGACAGCCAACAAAAACCCTGTGATCTGGACTGAAGGTCACGACAGCCAACAAAAACCCCGTGATCTGGACTGAAGGTCACGACAGCCAACAAAAACCCTGTGATCTGGACTGAAGGCCACGACAGCCAACAAAAACCCTGTGATCTGGACTGAAGGTCACGACAGCCAACAAAAACCCTGTGATCTGGACTGAAGGCCACGACAGCCAACATGTGCCTATGATCTGGACTGAAGGCCACGACAGCCAACATGTGCCTATGATCTGGACTGAAGGCCACGACAGCCAACAAAAACCCTGTGATCTGGACTG
The DNA here is from genome assembly GCA_021962125.1 of Bulinus truncatus. Classification (NCBI taxonomy): domain Eukaryota; kingdom Metazoa; phylum Mollusca; class Gastropoda; family Planorbidae; genus Bulinus; species Bulinus truncatus. The sequence goes on from JAGDYQ010000007.1 coordinate 14,772,930, forward strand.
AAGGCCACGACAGCCAACAAAAACCCCGTGATCTGGACTGAAGGCCACGACAGCCAACATGTGCCCTATGATCTGGACTGAAGGCCACGACAGCCAACAAAAACCCTGTGATCTGGACTGAAGGTCACGACAGCCAACAAAAACCCTGTGATCTGGACTGATGGCCACGACAGCCAACAAAAACACTGTGATCTGGACTGAAGGTCACGACAGCCAACAAAAACCCTGTGATCTGGACTGAAGGCCACGACAGCCAACAAGTGTCCTATGATCTGGACTGAAGGCCACGACAGCCAACAAAAACCCTGTGATCTGGACTGAAGGCCACGACAGCCAACAAAATCCCTATGATCTGGACTGAAGGCCACGACAGCCAACAAAAACCCTATGATCTGGACTGAAGGCCACGACAGCCAACAAAACCTTGTGATCTGGACTGAAGGCCACGACAGCCAACAAAAACCCTGTGATCTGCACTGAAGGCCACGACAGCCAACAAAAACCCTGTGATCTGGACTGAAGGCCACGACAGCCAACAAGTGCCCTGGGATAGTTTTGATTTAATACCACAGAGCTTGTTAATCAATGTCATTATTTAGCCTATACATGTATAGTGTATACTATTTCATTATAAGCACATAACTCAAAAAGTTATAATTTAAACTGGAACTATTCGGAATCAGCTTGAAAAACTAATTAAGAAAAAAAAAGTTTGTATCTCCTATAATATAAAAAGAATAATCGTTTTGTACTTATGTAATGTTCAAGTCCATTCTCTATATACCGCTCATAAATTTCACTACCATGTTTAAAACATGAAATTATATTTTTCTTTTTTTTTGCTACACACTAGTTTTGTTATACTTTCTGAAAATCTATGAAAACCTAGTGAAAACGACACAAAACAACTTCTATGAGTCTTCAAAATTTAAAATCATTTTTCTCCATTTTTTTCAATATGCACGTTCTTCCCTTGTACTCGTCTACTACTCTTAATTAAATGTACTCAGGACATTGAATTACATACGTCTGAAAATCATGTGTTCAGCTACTTTATCAAATGCTTTTAAAATAACTTTATTACTACAATATATCCATAGTGAAATCATATAGAACTCTCCCATTTTCTTATTGTTCGTTACATTAAAAAAAATGAAATTTGTGTGTTTGTGGGGGGGGGGGCGGGAGGGGGGATAGACAACCGCGGCCGCCCACATTTGTCAGATCCGCCCATTTTCTTAGTTTTAAAAATATGAAATAAAAGATGAATGGTAACGGATTTTCTGACTACGAAACAAACTATTTAACGTATAAACAGCCCCTCTCCCTCTCTTTTTGGTGAATCATCCTGTTTCTTGATGACAAATACACGCAAATGTTAACTGCACAAAGAACTTGGAGAGAATCTGATCCCCCACCTACCCAGCAAGCAGAAATCTTTGACCTTTGATTTTATAAGATAGAGTGTCATAAACCTGTATGCGTTATCTTGCAGGTAGTTAGAAAATACAAATAAAAAATTTAGAAAGATATGCATTGTTTCGTTTGAAATTTTGGGCTTTTAAATTGAATTTTTGTGAGAATTTCCTTTGTTTCTTTTTGTAAAATTATTTTTGGAACTTCAGCTCGTGAAGATTTATTTCCTTCTCCATCTTAGTGTTTCATTCATAGTTTCAATAATTTAAAATAGTGCGCACTGCTTGGATAATTTTAACTTGATTACACATATTTTGATAGCTTGATTACATATATCAATACATTAATAGAACTTAAGTTAAAACGACTTAATGTTCTTAAAACAAAAGGGAAACGTTTTCACTTGGCACCGTTTGATTACAAATGCGTCAAGGTCCAAGATGGTGGCTTGTGACGTCATTTTTGTTATCACATTACCAGTGGTTCTCAAACTTTTGCGACCCACTAAGAAGCCTGTTCGGTTTTCGCGCCCCACATGCACAGGAAGAAAAGAAGGTCAAAAGGAAGAAAAATTAGAACTAATTGTACACCTTGATACAAGCGTTTGGCAACCCACTTTAAATCAGACTGGGGAGGGGGGTGGGGCGGATGATCGAGCGGTGTAGGTAGAGCGCTTGAATGAATGTCGACCTGAAGGTTCCGTCTTCGAACCTGGGTAAGAAAAAAAAATTGCAGCAGAAAAAAAAATAACATAAAATTTTAAAAGTGACGAGGCCAGCAAGGCTTGTAGCACGGACATGTTCGCTATACCCCTCCGCCATACGGCGGCTACTGTTGTACATCGTGCAGGTGTGCTACTAAGTTTTCCTGTTGTTTGTGTGAGTGTGTGTTTGAGTGAATATATATATACATTTGATTGTCTGGGCCCATATGTGTGTTTATGTGTTTTAGTATAAGCAATATTAAAGCGGCAATATGCTAATAAAGACGACAGCTCTTTATTCCGCTGGCTTCTCTATTCCGTCTTTTGTTTGACTGCTTTATGTAAACACAGTTCCATAATGGAGGCTAACTAATGGTTACAATTTTAACGCTAACACTTTCTTTAAAAGTCAAAAGTCGTAAAAAAGAAATAAAGCTCTGGAAAGATTATTTCGAAATTTATCGTCTGCTTTTTTTGTCAGGCGGGAACAATTACCTTCGGTCGACTTTACAGACTTTCTTATTCTCTCTCGTCAACTGATCAAATAATACGGGGAGATAATCGACTGGTTTGTTGTTAGACTACGGTGTACACGTTGAACTGTGAGCTAGCAGCTTTTGACATGTTTATGTGACATATCACCGCCCTTTAGATTATGACGACAGGAAGTTTTTGGAGTTATGAATTATTTCTTAAAACACCGTAAAGCGTTACGCTTGTCTACATGGTAACAACCATAGATATGGGGTTGTCGTTACTTACATGGTGATTTGACAATGGGTGGTGATAAGCTTTATTTTTTTCGTATATTTTTTTAACATTTGTTGAATTTTATAATCGAAATTTATGATTTATTAAACGTTTATCTTTGGAGTACGTATTGATTTTTTATATTAGCTGTTATGCACACATTGTGACATTATAACTTAAACATAACAAGAGGCATCAAAGTGTAGCTAATGTTTAAACAAAATCACAAAAACGGGACCATTAAGACATCGAATTTGATATTATAGATTTTAGAAGGGGGGGGGTGTGGGATGGGAAGTGGAAACCCGTGGCGATAGTCTAGTTTTCCCATCCATGAAAAGAATTATGCTTGAAGATTCTACAATTAAAAATTACTATACTTTTAACAATAACAGACTTGAAAATCTGTTTGTAGGCCATTATAGTATTTTACATGCCGTCATTAGACTCAATGAATTCTAAATAAAGTGTTTTTATACCGTACTTTTTTTTTCTTGCACCGGTATCTCTGAATGCAGCGCTGAAAACGAAACGGGATAAAGGTATCATTAACAGCTACTGGGGTCTGGGAGAACCAGGCCAGTATGACGGGGCAGGAACAACATTTACCTATGACCGTCGGTCGCCTACTTGCAAGGGGGTCTGCATCCATGCTGATGGACCAACCAGTGAAATTCTTGTGGTTCAGGTGAGTCTGGTCTAATCACGTCACGTAATGTGTGTGCCATGTCACGGAACTTTCATGAATCTTTAATACACACACACACATACACACACACACATATACACGACATTATTCTATTTCTGGGATGAATAATATACCTATTGGCCATTGGCGGACTGGGTCTGAAAATATTGGTTGTCAGCATTGCCACAGGCGCTGTGAATTAATTAATGACATTAACCAATGAAATGAGTTGCGCGAGCTCACAAATTTTTCTGTTCAAGCCGTCGGGAAAGTCGGCTTAACGGTCAGTCCGCCACTACTAATGGCTCACATAGAACTTATGCCCCTTATGATGAACAATGTACCTGATAATTCACCTCCCCTTTCCAGCCCAGAAGTAAATTGACCTCCTTCACTTCATTTGACCTTTTCAGCTTCTGTACTATGACAAAAACCCAGGTATAGCCTACACGTTCACTTTGCCGAATAGTGTTCCCTTCACACCTTTCAATGGACCGGTCGTAAAACCGGCTACAGGTGGACTGAATGAACCTAGTGCATTGACCAGGCTGAACTCCAGCTCATTCTTATACCATCGAAAACATCCGCCTAGACAACAGTACGCAAACCTGACGGATGAGGGCAGAGCCGATCATGCATTTGAAGGAGAGTATTATGCAGGACATCACGTGAGTAGATCGTTGTGCATATATGTATGTACGTATGTGTGTGTCTCTCTGAATATGTATCCATTAATTTGACTGTGTGTATGTGTGAGTTTACCTCAGAGCGAAATGATCCACCTGTGAAACTGATCAATCAATACATTTGGCGAGAACTAAGACGTAAACCCTTTTATCTCTACCAGCTTTGGTTTAACTTTTGAACATTTGCTACAATACTTTTTTTTTAAATAATGTAAATGGACCTAAAATTTGGTATTTTCTCGGCGACGCCTTTGGCTTCTCTTTCATTGGTGCCATCTTGTCAGGGATTTCCTAGGTGACCAAACGACATTTTCGGCCCAAAGCTAACCGTGATGTAAATCCAGTCAATGTGCCACTAAAGTGCCACAGTACTTTTTTGACAAGGGATAGCAGGACAATTTCAAAGTGACACAATGTATGCCAATTGAAATGATTTGCTCGTGCTCTTTTTACACGTGCTAATAATTTATGTTTATATACGTAGTATTTATAATATGGCACGTATGCGATGTTATTGATATCATGTTTAAGGCTAAGAAGGTGTGAGGCTTTTTAAAAATAACCATTAACCGATGACATAAATAATAAGATCGCTGGGCCACCCAGAATAAAATCATAAGTGTTGAGACCTCCAATAATTAAAACATAAGAATGGTGGGTCTCCCAGAATAAAACCATAAGAATGGTGGGTCTCCCAGAATAAAACCATAAGAATGGTGGGTCTCCCAGAATAAAACCATAAGAATGGTGGGTCTCCCAGAATAAAACCATAAGAATGGTGGGTCTCCCAGAATAAAACCATAAGAATGGTAGGTCTCCCAGAATAGAGTTGCTAGTTGGTTGAATGTCATTCTTAAAATACACAATCAAAATGTCTCTTTATTTTCTGTATGTGTTTTAAACCGTTGTTTACACAATTTTAATGTAAGCTGCATCGCTTCTCTAAACGTGCCAAATATTTATAAGCAAATATTCTGATTCACTTTGTACCAGTGTGAAACTCGGGGGCTGCAACAGCCAGATTGACAGTCATGATGACAATATTCCCCTAAAAATAAAACCCAAAAAAAAAAACATATTTCAATTGATTTTTATATTTTTCAATTCGTCGTGTAGGCCTATGTGTGTATGTATAAGCTTCACAGCATCAATTAACTTTAGTCATTTTCCTATCAAACTAAAAACAAGTTGTTGGATTTCCGTAATACTTTAAGGTAAAATGTCAGACTTAAAACAATAAATTATTTTCCAGTCCAGCAGATCCGAGGGTCGTCCAGACGTCACGTCTGCTCTGTCCAGTCATAATAATCCTGCTGCTCGACATACGGACTACATTAGATATGGAACGCATACCCTGGGTGGGCGTGGCTTGAGTTATAACCTGGGCGGGGATGCAGTGTCTTCAGTAAGTCAAATAAGAGGATTGATTAAACTTATTACTTTCATTACAATACTGTATGCTATATGTCATAGTTAATAACTATTATACACATGTAATTACTACACAGAGAAATTCTTAGGTTTTTTGTAGACCTTCGCAGGGACGGACTAATGTCGATTGAGGCCCGCTGGCGCCAGAGGCGTATTTACCAAAACTGTGGCCCTAGGCGCATGACCAATTTGGGGGCCCCTCGCCTTTAAGGCATTTAAAAATGATCAGAATAACAATAGTCAGAACACTCATGTATTATTTAACATGCTTACTACATAGTTATGCATACTAGTTAGAACTTATAATTGTCAGTTTACTACAGTTATATAACTTTTTTCATGCTCTTCAATTTCGCGAACGTGTCAATGTGCGCATGGAAATCGTATTCTAATGTCTCCTTTGATTCAATGCATAAAATAGACAAATCTCCCAGCCTACATTGACTGATGGAATTCCGCAAGTAATTCTTAATCCTTTTCAACACAGAAAATGACCGTTCTCCAGTTGCGTTTGATATAGGAATGGTGAGAAAGATTCTTAGAAGGGTTTCCACATTGGGAAAGTACATTGTAGTCCACCCACTGCTATAAGCTGGTACATCTCTACCGCAGATTTAGCGCCTTCTTCTTTAGCGAAATGCAAAAACTGTTTGATTTCATCGGCAGTGGTATCAGAATTAATATCGTCTTTGTATTCTTCGATCAAGGCCGAAATCTTTGTGTTCAAGTCATCTACCTTGTCCTTGAAACATAGACTGAACAAATCATGTGTACCATTGTATGCTTCGATTCTGTGATCAAGTTCCGTGATCAATTTATCACAAATGGCGTTTACTGTGTTAACAATAAAATTATCACGACCAGTTAAAATAACTTCCGGTTCATGGCTTTCATCAGAAAACGGTTTTCGCTTCTTCTTGCGGCTCACTTCATCTTGATATTTACAGTCTTTGAGATCCTCGTTCGTAAGCAATGCTGCTCGCTCTTCAATACGAGTGAAATCGTTTCGGACTTCGTTGTTAATAAATAGCTTCAGTTATTCTAGAAGATTTACATTTGAATTTTGCAGTGATTTGCTGGTTGCATTTATCCGCTGTAAAATTGTATCCCAAAGAACAATCATCAATGCAGTTTCAAAAAGATCCATTTTATTAGCAAGAGCGTTAGCCTCATTTCTTACAGCTGCCTTCTGATCACGATCTTCGGCTGCTTGAAGAAGAGCTTCCTGAATACCAATGTAGTTCTGATGCAATGCAAACACTGCATCCGCTGTAGCTGACCATCTTGTGTCCGAAACTTTCTTTATAGTGCATCCATTTTTGACTAGATGACTTTTAAGGATGTTCCACCTGTGTGTGGATGCTGAGAACCAAACATAAACATGTTGAATAAAGTCAAAGTATGATACTGCTGAAAGTGACGATTCTGAAGCTGCATTACCAACTAGATTCAAGCTGTGGCTGTAGCAGGGAATGTAAACTGCATTGGGACTGTATGCCTTGCTTCGAGCCTGCAAGCCCGAGTATCTGCCAGACATGTTAGAAGCATTGTTGTAGCTCTGTTCACTGCATTTTGTGATCTCTAATCCCCAGTTCTTCAAAACGTCTAGTATCACTTGCTCCATATTTTGAGCGTTATGTGCATAGATTTCAACAAAAGTTAAAAATCGTTCTTTAATTTCGCCATCTATGAGAACATATATGAGTATCACAGTTAGCTGGTCCACGTGGCTAACATCATGTGTTGAATCAACAATCAAAGAGACATATATCGATTTCTTTACTTCTGATATAAACTGATCTCTGACAGCATCGCCCATTATTTTAATAAATTTGTCACAAGCAGCATGTGACAAATAACTGACAGAACCACTTCCCTTATACCGTACCGTGCAATATGATTTACTAAGAAAGGGTCAAATTTTGACAAGTAATTCAAGCAACTGGTAAAATTACCGTCATGACCACGAAAGGCCAAGCCTTCAGAGGAAAGAAACCTTACAATTGCTACAATCCTTCGTAGAACTTCTCTCTAGTATTGCCTTTCATCATCTAACTGTTTGGCTATCTGTTCGTCAATACGCCCTTTTGCGTTCAAGCGTTTAGCGAAAGTGCACATTGCTTGAACGTGGCCATACGAATTCTCATGTTCAAAAATTTTGGCGGCAATATTTTTCCAATCAGAACACCCGTTTGTTGAAAATTGACTAGCTTTATTGGGATACAGTTTGCATACATAACAATATACGCTTCCACTAGTTTCACTGAACGCTAACCATTCACGTCTTTCTTTTTGGCCATTCGCCTTGGTTAAGTAAAAGTTATTTTCAGACAAATGATGAAAATATTTTCTGCCACGATCTGTCATCAACATGCCAGCGCGTGAAAGGTCGCCAACATTTTTTAGTTTAAAATCCAAAACATAATTACGCATGGTTTCTGTCAAATTCGCTCGCCACATAGCAATATCTGTCAAAATTTCACCACAGTTGTTATCATCAACAGTTTCACTACTCACGACCTCCGGTATAGGACCTTCAGCCGGCTGTTCAGGTTCTGGCAAGTCTGTTGGCTCGGGCTCAGAATCCATACTGGCTGTTGCCGAGACGACTGGACTTGGATCATTAGCTGTTATTTCTGTTTGAGTAGTTTCTGATGGTGGGATTACCGGTCGTTTCGCTAAAAATGTCAACAAGGCGCCTTCATTTTTCGCATCTTCTGCTTTTCTTTTCTCTTGGATATCACGCTTTTTTGCACCTGAGGGATATTGTCTCATAGATATAGTTTTAATGAAACGATTGTGTCGCAATCAGCTACAACAGTAAAGGAAAAATGATCAATGATCATTCATTCACACAAAGCGTAGTGGGTAGCAAGAACAAAATTATCAAAATAGTGTAATAAACTGGCAATTAACAATTAGTTATTGCAATTTGAAAAAAAAAAAAAAATTTGAATTAGCATTATTAATTAAAATCTGTGACGTAAGGTGCGACAACTACTGGTACTTACCGTACGTTACTTGTCACTTCGAACACTATCACCAACTTTATTAATACGTCACAGCAAGCAAGCCACAGTCAACCACGTGCGACAACTCGCATTGTTTACCAGTCTGAAAGACTATTTATAGATTTGTGGAATTCCCAAAACCCTCACAGCAAGCGGGTTTTTTTAATTTCTTTTTTAAAACCAGGTTTTTGGGGCCCCTAAATTATCTGGGGCCCTAGGCGCGCGCCTAGTGCGCCTAGGCCTAAATTCGCCACTGGCTGGCGCAGTAGCAATAAATTGGCCCTAAAAAAGACTGACATCATAATTGATAGAAAGTATGTTTAAATTATGTGACCCTGGCAAGTCGAGGCCCCGGAATGTGCCTGGTATGCCCTTAGACCCACTTGAGTATCAGGAGTGGCGTAAATATCTGGGGCAGTCGATCGCTCTACCACAGTGACACAACGCTCGTCCTATTTAAGATGTGGGAAATCTGTGAGAATTAATTCATATATTAAAGAGAAAAAATTTTCGAAATCTGAACAATTTGAAATTCAAAAGATTTCATACTGATTCAGTTCATATTCTGAGGTTCGCGGCACTAAAAATCCGTCTCTATGAAAGGGCTATTTCCATTGGTCGCAATTAGGGTCGTCACAAGGGGATGCAACCCGAAAATAAGTCAGGTTCCCTGCCCTTATTGGCCCCATCAGGTACATTAATTTTCTATCAAATGACTTGGCAGTTGATGGTTGGGTGTGATCAGAGGGCCCATTTTGATGGTTGGGTGTAATCAGAAGACCCCAGTTGGTGGATATTGTCAGCGCGCGGCGTCCAAGATCTGTAGGCGGCAGATCGCCAATTATATTTTAGTAAATGTACAAGTATTTTTTATCATAGACTGGGCTATTTTCGGAACGTAATTATTTCTGCTAATTGCCAATGGCAATCTTGATGCTGTTATTCACATCTCACTTGACTTGTGTAAACAAAATAATACAAAGGAAATAACGATTCTATTTGTTTAACCCAGAGAAGAGATGAAGTGGACAGACCACCCGGACGGCACATAGTGGACCGTGTCCAGCCGTATACATCGTCCAATTCCAGATCAAGTTATCCAAATATTCGAAAGTTGCCGTCTCCGGAATACATTGCACACCCAAGACATCAGCAGAATGTCCAGTCCATAGCAGGCAGACCCGAACCACTGTATCATAGGACCTCGTTGGGAGGGGCAAATTTGGATTCTGTCGAAGTAAGAGCTCGTTGTAACCTGTCAGCTAGACAGCAGATACCCGCTAACACAGTATAAAGTGGCCCCACTTATAATACATGTAATGAATAAAGCGAACTTTAATTTTGGGACCTAAATATTGGAAGAAAAAAATGGTGGTGAATTTTTTTTTCTCTCATCCTGTAAACCACTAATTTTTGTATAGTGCCCTTCTTTCATCCCCACCATAGCTTATAGTGCAATAACCATGTAGGCGACTGAGCTACAGCATGTAAATCCGACTCACTTTCAAAGTATTACCTAGCATCCCATAATGTTATTAAGAACATTTTTTAGACCCAAAGCTCTTAAAGAAAAAGTGTGTCTTATATAGGATAAAATGTAGCGGTAACATTTTTAATGGCATTATCAGAAACATTTTAAAATGTGTAGATTTTTTAAATTATTTCTTAATAAATAAATCTAATAATTCCCCTTTTTTTAAAGTAAATCATGGCTTAAATACTCATCATCATCATGTTTCCTTTTAGTTCCTTGTGGAACATAGGGCCTCTGTGAAAGCTCGCCACTTGTCACGATCTCTAGCAAGTTTTTTAAGCTCTTCCCAGCTCTTCCCTGATCGCCCGGTCTCATCTAGTATACTGCGTCTCCATGTGCGCTTGGGTCTTCCTCTGTGACGTTTGCCTTGAGGATTCCAGTCTAAGGCCTGCCTGGTTCTGTTGTTTGTATCTTTTCTAAGAGTGTGTCCAATCCATTTCCACTTTCTCTCTAGAATTTGTTGCACAATGGATCTCTGTCCACACTTCTCCCACAATTTGGTGTTCTCTAACTTGTCATACCACTTTACTTTCATTATGTTCCTTAGACATCTGTTGATGAAGGTCTGTAGTCGATTACTTGTTGTCTCTGTTGTTTTCCAAGTTTCAGACCCATAGAGTAGGACAGATTTCGCATTGGTGTTAAAGATTCTTAATTTGGTTTTAGAAGAAATGTATGTGGATCTCCAGACGGCTTTTAGATTAGCGAATGCTTGGCGTGCCAGGTTTATTCTACGTTCTGTGTCTTCGTCTGTTCCTCCTGTTATACTGACCACACTCCCTAGGTATACAAAGTTTTCTACCTGTTGTAGACTTTGATTCCCTACTTCTATTGTGCCATCTTGTTGTTGGTTGATTTTCAGAATCTTTGTTTTTTGCTGGTTTATCTTGAGACCAACTCTCTGTCCAGTACTATCCAGGGCTGAGACTTTCTCTTGCATGTCTTGTAATTTGTGGGACAGTATGGCCAGGTCGTTTGCGAACTCTAAGTCTTCTAGCCTCTTCACCAGGTTCCACTGGATTCCTTTACCAGAGTCAGCATAAGCCTCTCTGGTTACCCAGTCTAGAACCAGAAGAAACAGAAGTGGTGAAAGGAGGCATCCCTGCTTGACTCCAGTTGTAATGCTGAATTCATCTGATACTCTACCATTGTGTACTACTTGGCATGTGAAGTTTAAGTAGAGGTTTTTAATGATGGTTATTATCTTGGTTGGTATACCATAGTGCCTCATGATTGTCCACATTGTCTCTCTGTCAATACTATTAAATACTAGTAAATGTAAAATTAGTTTTCTGTTCATCACAGCTATTAACAGAAGTTTAGGTTATACAAGTTTGAGTACGGTGGCCTAGCAGATAAATTTGGCATGGAGTTCTATAATAATTCAATTAGCTGAATGCATTTTTTTTATCAATCAGACAGAGCAGTTTGACATAACAAATAATTTAAATAGCCTAGGCTCAGAACAATCATTGGGCCATATCAGGAATGGAAACAATCAGTTCAGATGGAAAATTTCAGGATTCACTGAATGTACTCACACATGTGGAGGAGGTAAGATAAATTTGTTAAAGTTTTGTTCTAAACTTTCCCATTTTTATTAAAAGTGACAAAAAATTTTTCATTGAAAATATTTATAATAATGTTGAACAAGAAATGTTTCTAGATAAATAAAATTAGTAAATAAAGCAAACCAAAAAAATATATGAGAACTGTCTTTTGCTGCAGTAAGTAGTATCCAACTGTCTGCATATTACAACACACTTTTAAAATGTACTAAAAAAAACTTTGGGTTTAAATCAGATTGTCTTTATTCAGGTGTTCAGAGAGCCAACATTATATGTGTCTCTGTGACCACTAGAACTCAAGTTGAGGTCACTTCAGAAAACTGTGCTGATCATCTAAAGCCCAAGACTCAAACAGTGCAGTGTAATACACAGCCTTGTGAACCTGCGTAGGTCTCATGTAATCATTGATTTTCAACAAAGTTCATTCCTAGCCAATGTTTTTTTTTACATCTTAATGTATTTATTTATCCATATTATTAATGTGACAGAAACAGAATTACATCTGTAAAAAAATATGTGTGTGACTTTAGAAATAATAAAGCTGTATCCTTTTAATCCATGTTCTGAAAGATAGTTCTCATTTTTTTAGATGGGAAGCAAAAGAATGGTCTGATTGTAGTGTTACTTGTGGATCAGGAACTCAGACCAGAATAGTTGAATGTCAGCAGAGGTTCTCACCATTTTTTATACTAAAAGTCTCAGCTGATCAATGTGGTCTAGAGAAAAAGCCAGCTGTTGCCCAACAGTGTGAGAATGACTTTTGTTCTCAATGGAAGACTGGATCTTGGAGTGAGGTAGATGAGAAATTTTTTTTTATTTTTTTATCAAAATTGTATTCTCAATTGAACTAAACATACATTTTAAATATCTTTTAATTAGGGATTTTTCATTGTATCATTTTAAAGAAAAAAAATCAAATTAGAAGAGGGTCAAGAAAAGCACCACTTAAAAAAAAAACTAAACATATAAAATTGTAAATTTATCTTGTTAGGGCCCTTCTTAATTACTTTAAGTAAATTTGAGATTTATTTATTTTTTAAGACATAGCATCATAGCATGTTTTTATTTTGAAAACAGCTACTTTTATAAAAATAATATTTAAAGTAATGCAAACTACCTAAGTAGCACACATATATAGATACATGTATATAGTATTTTCACACCATTTAATAAATTGTATCACCTTTCAGTGTAGTAAATCCTGTGGTGGGGGTGAAAGAAAGAGAAGTCTCCAGTGTGTAGACAGGCTGGACAATGAGATCACTCCCAGTCACTGCTCTGAAGCAGCACCTAAATATTTTGAAAGATGCAACACCCAGCCTTGTGCATCAGCAGCTCAATGGTGGATAACTGACTGGTCAGGGGAGGTTAGTCGATTTTAATATAACATAATTTTGTGCTCCACCTCTGCTTGTCATTCCTTAATATTCACGGTTTCTTTAAAATAATACATGAGAAAAATTCTATTAGTATTACCTAATGTTAAAATTTTTATTATATTTTTAAGGATTGCATTTGTTTTTTGTTTTTTTATCATTTAATTACATTTGAAGTCAAATAAGTGTGTAATTTAAAAAAAAAACAATATATGGTTTACTCCAAGTGCACTGAATCCTGTGAGCCGGAAAAGCGTATACGTTCAGCTGTTTGCTTAAACAAAAGAGGTCATATTGTATCTTCATCTTCTTGTAGCAAGCAAGATTTACCGGTTATGGAAGAGTTGTGCCCTGCCAATAAATATTGCCATGGAACATGGTTCGCTGGACAATGGAGCAAGGTAAAAATAGTGTCTCTGTAATTAATGTGTCTCATTTTAAAGTCTTACTTTTTATCTTCATTCCTAGCATTTTGAATAATGAACTTGTAAGCTATATAAATTTGAGTGACTTAATGATCCAATTTACCTAGGGCATCCCTCATTTACCCAGACATTCATAGTTCTCACATCCCCTATACAGGCATCCTCTAGTGCAAGATTTTTATTTAGGAAAATGGCTTCTTTAATTTTTGACTTTTCGAATGATACATTTAAAGAAATATGAAAAAGCCTCTACAAAAGCATTTAAATTACAGTGTTCTACAGACTGTGGAAGTGGGAAAAAAGTTCGCCAAGTTGTATGTGTTCAAAACTCACAGTCTTCTATTAGTATTGTGAAGAATGAAGAGTGTAATCTCAGACAAAAGCCAAAGACAGAAGAAGTTTGTGTCACCACAAATTGTAATTCAAAGTGGTATACTTCACCTTGGTCGGAGGTAAAGGTGTTTTAATAAGAACTTTTATTACTTGAAAAAAAGATATTTATAGATTTTAAAAAATGGTATAAAACTGGATTACATATATTTAATTATAGACTAGTGATGGGATAATACTTAAGAATTAGGAATTGGAAACATAAGGTTATGATACATTTTTACCTTATTTTTATTCCTAAACTTTTCTTTGGAAATGCATTGTCAAGTTTCTACCAATTTCTGTTTAATTCTATTAGTTCTACATTTTGAAATTTGGAACCATACTAACAATATTTTAAAAGAAATATCACAAATTGTATTAGAGTTGATAAAATAATGTCTTTCACACATAAACAAGTGCATACGTTTATATATAAAACCATAAGAAAGTGTATTTTAAAATGATGTAAATAAAATATTAATAAGAACTGTAAAAAAATAGAACAATGGCAAATAATAATTTCAAAATGAGATAATTATAGTTATTTTTAAATATTTTTACTTTAAAGTGTTCTGCTACATGTGGAGAAGGATATCGCTCACGAGAAATTCGATGTGTTGAAGATAATAAAAGAGTGTCTGACAATTGTGATGATATAACAAGACCTACATCCCAAGAACCATGTATACTACCAATATGTCCACAAACTAAAAATACACAAAAGATCAATAGGCCAGGTGTGTTACGAAAACTTGTTTCTGGTTTGTATTTTAACTTAAAAAAAGTTTTTATAATAGAAGACCAACAAAAATTATTTAAATATTGAAAAATATGTATGTTCTTTCTTTGGTAATCTTTTACTTTATACTGCAGTCAGAATTTTGACTAAAATTAATAGTCTTTTCTTTGGATATTTTCTACCAATGAAACAGTAATAGCTATTATATTTTTGATTGTCAATTGCTTGTTAATACTCCTGCATAATAATGAATTAAAAATGCTTTTCCTATTACATACATTTTTTTTAATTACATCATCCGCTAGATTATATATCAGAGTTGTGTGCCAATACATATATTAGGATAAGGGTATAGGCCTAATTACTATTTCTTCCTTAAAGATTTTACAAATTAAATAGATTTAGTTGGAAAGATCAATTACTCTACCTTTAATTTAATTTAGGACAAATCAAAAGTACACTGTATGAGGACAGAAAAAATGATGATAGCTTACTGGAAGATGATAGAAAGATACGCCATAGACAACCAGCTGTTAGCAATATTAGGACTTCTACACACAGAAAGCTTGGTAAAGTAATTTTATCTCTCAAAATATTTCTTTAAAAAAAATTGTACATTTAGCTGTAGCCTATTTTAAAATTTCTCTTTAATTATTTAAAAGAAATATTGCTCATCTCTCAGCATTACAAAAAAAAATGTTTCCATTTCATTTAGATAAAAACTGCAGAGATACTTTTCACAACTGTCTGATGGTTACTCAAGCAAGACTGTGTTCATACAGTTTTTATAGTAAACTGTGCTGTGAATCCTGTCAAAAAGTCTGACTAAATGTTTCTTAAAAATTTTGATTCTTTTGTTTAAACTTTTAAGTGAGTTTTTAGCTTCTTTATCATCTAATAGATATATATATACTAAAATACAATAGACTTTTGACTATCCAGGTTCAATACTTTTCTGCCTAATTATAAAATATTTAATTATTTTAATAAAATGATAAATAAATGGGTTTTTTAGTAAGAGAATGTGTTTAGATTGTTATGGATGGACAGGACATGATTTTATAATGAAACTCAAGCCTCTCCGGCTCAGGCAGTAGCCTGCTACATTTGACTGGATATTCAAGAGTTTACTGTTTATATATATATATATATATATATAAAATCCATTCCAAAATGAATCTTCACTGTAATTTCAAATTTCTAAATGCTAAGTTCTGGTAGCTCAAAATCACTGTTAGTGCACATTTTTAGCTGAGTAAAACTAATTTTTTGCTTTAACTTGATGTTAATCAATGTTCAGAAAGATTTTTTTATTTAAATATAATTTTAAAATTTTTTTATATTCATGTACATGATTTCCATTGCTTTTTATGTTTATATTTCACTATTTTCTTAAAATAAAATCAGACAAGATGTGTAATGGGAATATTTATTTACCCTGTAATTTGCATAAGAAATTTTGTAATTAAAGATCAAAATTATTACTTCAAATTATATATTTATATGTAATTATGATCACGGCTATTTGGCTTCTTCTGCATAATACCTTTATTATTTCACTTTCCGCCATGTTCAAACAAATATTTTTCTTACCAAATAAGTTGAAATTTTGTTCATACACTATCAATTTCAGGTTAGCTTAGCAAAGAATTTTCTTTTTTAAGTCTTTAAGGAGCCAAAAGATGTAATAAATTTCATCTATTTGGTGCTGAAAACACAGACCAATGACCTAATTAATGAGAATTTTATTTAGTTATTTTGATATGGCGGTCAAAATATATGCCAAATTTATTAAATGTAGCTAGGGGTAAAGTAGATAGCTTAATAAGCTTATTTGTGAAGTAATTATGTATTTATGTGTATGCTATGCTTTGATAAAAAGTCTTTTTATTGTTGCTTGACTTTATTAGGGTTACCTTATGGCAACCAATAAATTAAGTTTTAATTGTTAAGTATAAGACACTCACTTTTTTAAATCAAAGAATGAAAACAAAGACAAGATATGTTTGTTTTTTTTATATTTCAATTATTATCACTTTTGAGGAATGTCAGTTTACCCATTCAACTGTTTAAAAATTGACTATGTTCTTTTTAGTACTTGACCTTTTACCCTAGTGCACGATTTTATTACTAATGTGTAAAAAAATTTTAATGTGATATAGAATAAAAACATAAAGATTTACATTTATAATAAGCAAGTACCTAAAGTAAAATAATTTATATAAAACCATACTAATGCTAGGAGACATTCAAAAGCCAAAGATCAGTGATACAGACATTCTTATTTATTCATGGATGTGAAGCTGAAAAAGGATTGTTGCCAAAGGATGAGTTGAGAGGGAGATTATGAAGAAATGTAATTATGAAAAAAAATTACTGAGTTTCAACCTTCTTGAAAATTACACTAATTGTAACATTTTATTCTATGATATGAGTTATGTCTGACAAAGTGTCTTTACACTACAAATGTATCAGGTTGTTGAAAGTGTTATGTATGACCATTTTATGGAACTGTAAATTTTGTTTAAAATATGAAGCTTTAAATGGTGTAAATATATTTAATTTTTTTTATAAATTCATGAAATAGTATAGAAATTGTTGTTTTTTTTTTAATTCACATCTCTCTTTTTGTATGTTTAGGGAGATTTCTGCCCATCAGGCTTATTAATAATTCTAAGAGGACAGTTTTGAATGTCCTTTCCTCTTTTCAACTGGAATCTTAGCCTAGATTCCATTGCATGTTATTAATTACCCTTGGGTTGGTTGTTGTCAAATTTATTAGCATAGTGATTATAGTTTTAACTCACCATGAAGTAAAATGAGTCCTTTTTATAGGAATCAATCACTATAGAATTATTTTGCAAATCAAGTGCAAATATGAATAATCTAAATTTTTACATTTTTTTTTCGAAATTTCATAGTTGAATGGTACATTATTTTCAAGCCAAAGTCACTGACTAATAATTATTTTTAATAAACTTATGACTTTGAGTCAGTTTTGAGAGATTTCCTCAACTAAAACAAATTATATTTAGTCATTAATTACATTTAATACATTTATAATACTGTTGTACAAGAAATGTTTATAGATAAGGAAAATTGTTAATAAAGAAAACCAAAAATATATATGAAAACTGTCTTTTTTTTTTTATTTATTGGATAGATTCTATTAGATTTTTTGAAGTTAATCATATTCAGGAACGAAGATCTCTGGCAGCTGGCAAACTAAGATCCCATAGATCTACAAGATCCCATAGATCTACAAGTGTCCAGGAGAAAATGGAGATGGATCGGCCACTCATTATGGAAGCCTCCAGAAGACATTACGAAAATGGCTCTGCAGTGGAACACCAAAGACCACTTGGAGAAGGTCTTGCGAGCAGATGAAACATGCAAACAGACATGGGGGAATAGAAAAAGGCCTCTCAAAACAGAGTGCGCTGGATAGTGGTTGCAGAGGCCCTTTGCTCTGCAAGGAGTTCAAGGAATTAAGTCAATCATATATTCGACATAGATAGGAAATCATACATTTATATGGTTCTTCTTATGTTAGCTAACGTAGAAGTGTTTCAAAAAATTAATTTCTCTTTAGTGATAAATATTTATTTGAAATATAAATTATATTTAGGCTAGACATACAAAAACTCTTTAAAAATATGTGTACTATTTGTCAATTGAAAATGATGATATAATTATCAAGGAATGGTAAAAGTATGATACCAAAATGTGTACAACTGGACAGTGATGCCAAATATGCTAATACTTACAAGCTATTTCAATTACAACTGCAATTAACTAAACATTTAGGTGACAGCATTTAAAAAAAGAATCAAGAATTTTTTTTTAACACTGCCTTTATTTTTTATATACATGAAGTTTAATCATCATCAAAGGTAATCTTTTTGCCTTTAAATTCAGCTATGCCACTCTGTTCTGCTTTGCGCTTCCTACTTGCTTCCCAAGAAGGATGAAGTTTTTCACTTTTATTGCTAACTGATGATGAAACTAAAGGATAAATAGACAATATTATTTTAGTGAATGTTACCTCAACAGTAAACATGAATGTTCCCTTTTAAGAAGAATAATAAACATTAATTTACCAATAAATGTAATGATTAAGTTATAGATTAATTGTTTTTTTTTTAAAATACAGATACAAGTAGATAAATATACCTTTTTTTGTATCTAAATGTTTGCTTGCGTTTTCTGAACTTCTCTTAAAGCTGAAAAAAAAATTAAATGGATATAATTGAGGTGGGTAGGGCACATAGAAAGAATGGAAAACAACAGAGGTCCAAAGGCAATATATAAGGCAACACCCAATGAGAAAAGGCCTAAGGGCAGACCAAGAAACAGATGGTTAGAGGAAGTGGAGAAAGACCTTAAAGCCATAGGAGTGAGAGAGTGGAGGAAGAAGAACATGGATCAGGAAAAGTGGAGAAGAGTAGTATGCAGGCAAGGGCCCTAAATGGGCTGTAGAGCCAAAGGAAGAAGAAGAAGATAATTAATTGATGGTCAAAACATGAGCACTATGAGTAAAAAAAAAACAAATTTCAATTACTTAAAAGACTACAAAATTTTCATCAAAAGTTAAAATATATATCACTGGTGATTAGAGTCGCAATCCAGTTTTTTATTTAGTAAAAAGTACTGTAAATAGTAAATTTATCAAGATTTTGTGTAAAAAATAGTTCAAATAATAATAAACCGGATTATTGGGAACTGCACAACTCGACCAAGAGCTGCATATGGCTTTAAAAGCAATATTCTGCCATCATTGATATCATAAAGGTTAGGCTAGTGGTTTTCAAAGTGCGGGATGAATTTCAGGTGGGCCGCGACAATTTATAATTAAAGGACTTTATATAAAATGCATATTACAACTCTAGTTCCCAAATATGTTAAAAAACTAAAAGTTTTTAAATCTGCAAACTAAAAGAATAAATCTAATTATATATACAATTAATGATGATTTAATGCTTTTTTTTTATCGTAGATTTTATTTGCAGGTGTTTCCAAAACCAAAATGCATGCAATTCTTTATGGTGGGTTGTGAAACCAAAACTTTTGTCATAGTGCATTGCACTGTGTTAATGTTTGAAAACCGTTGGTTTTAACCAATATCTTCTTACCTATGTTTGTTTGTAGAAAATTCACCAATCTTTCTTGATTTATTCATATGCTTTACTCTAAATGACTGTTCTTTAAAGTTCCTATGTTTCATGCCTCCTCTACTTTTAAAATTACTGTTACTGTATGTACCTAACTTTCTATCACTGCCATATCTATTTAGATTGCCTCTCTTGCTGAATCTACCTGGCACCTGTCCATGCCTAAATGATTTTTTAGGGTTTTCAGAATTTTTATTCTCAGGATTATAAAACATTGAGCCGATTCTATCTCTTTTAAATGACAAATCATCATTAACGATATCATTATCATCTAGATATTCATTGTCTTCCTGTCTAACAGGCACGCTAGTATCATAATCATCATCACTGCCAAAGAAAGGATCATTGACAGGTTTGGAGTGTGCTGCCATCAAGAAGTCTGGAATTTTCAATTTGTTTTTTTTCTTGTAATCTTTTCTAGATTTATTGATGTGTTCTTCTGTTTCATTACGTGCATTATCAGATTCTTCGCTAGACAAGTCATCTTCATCAGTCCCATTGTCATCATCATCATCTTCAGAGACAGAACTAGAGGATTCATCATTATCAGAGTTTGAATCACTCTCTTCTATCATGATATCAGCATTTGAATATTCCTCATCGCTAAGGTTTAATTCTTTCACAACACATTCTTTTTTCCTTTGCAGGGAATCACTTAGACTGTCAACCTTGTTTTCTGCTTCTGTTTTTAGAACAGATTTTTTCACAGAATTATCAGTCAAAGTTTTTTCTGATATTGAATCAGAATCATAATTATCAGAGTCATCAGAATTATTAGAGTCATCAGAAATATTAGAGTCATTAGAATCATCAGAGTCATTAGAATCATCAGAATCTTCATCATCAAAACTGACGTTTCTTGTATCGGTTTCCACTATTTTCACAATATTTTTGTTATTACTAGACTGTTTAACAGTTTTTTTATCACTAGCATTGGTCTTTTTCTTGTCTTTTGAATTACTTTCTGATAATGTTAAATTGCTGTCTAATAAATTCTCCTCAGAATTTGTTTTTGATTTATAATCTAATGCACTAATATTTGTTTCTAAGTTATGATCAACTTCAGTTTTTTTTTCTGACTGATCCAGAAATGTTTCAGAAGTAACACTTTCGAAAACCTGTGCAGATGCAGCGTTAGCAGTAGAGCCTGAACTCAGTTTACTTTCAGTATTTTTAATATCTGCTATTTCAGAAGTCTTTTCTGTTTTTTTCTTTTTGCTTTCGAATTTCAACTGTGCTTTTACAAGTCCCTCTTTTCCAAACCTTTCTTGGATATAAGCTTTAGTCATGGTCTCTGAAGCATTCATGTTTTCAACACATTTGGATAGCTTCTTTTGTTTTTGCTTTTTGGTTTTAAACCTCCTGCCAGTTTGTTTAATGAGTAAATATGCTGCCAAGTCTTGCCAATCAGCGTGTTGTTCTCTGAAGTCAGAAACAACTTTTTTCATTAATGGATGATCTGCTAATCGACTAAGTGCTCGAGGTCCAGCAGATTGACTTTCCTAAAATCAAAAATAAAGAATAAATTATGCTTTTTCATTATTTTTTCCTTTTTGTGTAAAGTGAAAAATCTAATAACAATACAAAGGTAATTAGTTTTCATGTGAACAACCTGCTAACCATTTACCCAGGTACAGCCATCCATTTTAATATTTTCCATCCATTTTACAAAATAAAGTGCTATTACTAACAATGGCGACAAATAAAATTATGAATACATTTTTGATATTACCTTACATATTTCAGAAAATGTCCTTGTATTTGCAAGAGAATATTTTGAAACTTTGTCCTCCTTCAGTTTCTGAAAAAAAAATTTACATTTAGCAAAAAAATAAAGTAAGAAAACAAACAATAGAGTATGTCTTAAAGAATAATGATAAAAGAAGTTAAAAATATTAATTATTTTTTCTTAACAAAACTGTAATATGCCATCAATAAGTGATGCTTGTCAGTTCTTCAAAAAAAAGGACAAGATATTGTATTATCAATCATGACATTAATTTTTTGTTGCATAAATATATAAGCAATCACCTTTATAGAATCAATTTCTTCTAAATAACGTTCTGCTTTGGATAGGTTTTTGGCCTTTTGCGCCTCAGTCCCTCTAAAATAGATCAATGTAAACAATGAATATGTAATTTAAATTTTAGTCTATATTAAATTTGTACTTTTATTCATTTTATGGAACAAAATGTTAAAAAATTAATTATTTTCAATGATTCCAAAAGTATGTGTAATTGATTTTGATATTAAAGTTTTACATATTCGATTACTTCCAAAGATGCTGAGAATTGTATTTTTTCTATAAAAATTAAATAATGCTAACTTACTTCTTTTTCTTTAGAACAGTGATGACTCTGCAGAGTTTGTTGATCACTTGTACTTTCGTTCGCTTTACAACTTGGCGCATATTTACAATCTGAGATTTCACAAAATATTTTTTAATATGTATTTATTCTTTAAACTTTTTAAATAACTGAAAAAAAGGCCTTAAAAAATGCAGATCTTTAGCAAATACTATAAACATAAAAAAATAATAAAAGAAATAATCTACATCAGTGCTAATAAATCTAGATCATTATACCTATTTCTTTTTACAGAGGGGAGGATATTTAATTAATTAATGTATTGATTTTTGGTTATTTACAAAAAAGGTGCCTAGATATCTGATATATAAACATAATTATTGATAAAGAAAATTATCATAAAATACTTTTGAGGGTCTATTGTCTTATGCCAATTCATTTATTCAAGTACACCCCACTTATTATTTTGGATACATTCTGACACATATATTTGTTTCACTTTTCTCATTTTTTTATTTAAATTCAAAATAATATTGAAAAATAAGTATGCTAAGTTTCTTTTCAGAATTTTTGCCTGATTTCACAAACATCGTAATATTTCAATGCATTTATATATCCAGAAAGTTAGGAGAATATCAGGATGTAGTCTTTAGTTTCTGGGGATATCCTCAGCAAGTGCATTTTACTTAGAATATTACGTCTTGAGTATCATTAGATGAGACAAAATTTTAATGTATTTTACTCATAATTGATTCAAAAACAATTCATATAATGAAAGCTTTGATGGAATCTATAGCAGAAGAAATGTCCATTGTCAGTAAAGAGTTTTCTTTAATCCTCAGAAAATGATATTCAGAGAATTAGGGATGTGACGGAGCTGATGAAAATCCGCATCCGTCGGATTCGGCAAATATAAATCCATCGGATTCGAATGCGGATTTGGCGAACGGGGGGAGGGTATCTAAAATACGTTCATGACCAAATACGACGTCTAATCTATGGACAGCTGAGTTAGGCTCCAGGAGTTTAGTTTTATCTGTTTTCTTTATTTAGGGTTTTTGAAAGTCTCTAGGTTTTTTAATTTTAGTTACGATTTCTTCGGCTGTGTTTGATCTGAAAATGGTAATTTTTCAAACGCAGTGGCTAGTGTTCTGTCTAGACCAACTTCTTATTATTTTTTATCAGGGTCTGTCTATCGAGATTAACTTCCAACTCTTTAAACGATCGCCGACTTTAAACAGCATCATAAATCTTTTAACGTAATTTACTACCTTATTTTATCTTAACTCATAGGAATAAAATGAATATAAATAGTAGACTGCATTTCCCGCGAAATTCCTATAATTGTATTAGTCAATTTTTTTCCAATGACGCACCCATAATAACTTTAAAAAATTAGAGTTCTCATTCATTCTGTTTACAATAGAAACATACTTCTCCGATTATTAACAGCAAATGAAGTCATCAGCTTTTAAAAAGTTTTATAAACGAATAAAAAAGACATGTATAATTCTTTATAATAGTGAAAAAAAAATTATACAGTGTTTATTTGTTTAAAAAATGTCACAAAAGAAAAAAGGAATTTGTCACTTTTTCCCCCAAGCCTTTGTTGGTATTTAATATAAGTATAAGAAAAAAAACGTGTATTTTATATGGTTTCTGGGAAAGGGGGGGGGGGGGATAGATGCTAATTTAGAGCATAATTTTTTGTTTTATTCGATAATTTTTGTAGTTTGAATGATATTGTTTTCCTCCGACTTGATTAGCTTGGACAGAGCCGAAAAAAGTAATAAAGAATAATTGCCGTGCATGCGGACATCTTTACTATTAAATCTATGGACGGACCCTGAAAAAAAATAATACGGCATCCGTCTAGACGAACTCTAGCCACTGCGTTTTTCAAATTCGAATCTGATCGGATTTTTTTTTAAAAATCCGTCGGATTCGAATTAGCTCAAAAAACGTCGAAGTTCGAATGTCGTCAGATTCGAATTCGAACTTCGTCACATCCTTACAGAGAATATAAAAACTTGCTAGGTTGATCAGAGTATCAACAAGAAATAGGCAAATTGTGGCATGCAGGACAAATACAGCACATCTGGCTGTTTGGTTCAGCCAGTGAACTTAACAGTGAGTACATTTAATTTATATGAAGTCATACAAGGACTCGTCCATCTGTTCTTGGTCTGGTCCTTTTGCCCACTCCTAGCTATTGTTATTAAAGATTGTCTGTAAATCGATTGTCTGTAAATCAAATCCAATTTAGAAGACAAAACCAAAACTGTGATTAGTGGTAAGCTAATAATTTTACTTCCTTAAAAAGTAGGCTATCAATAGAAATCATTAACCTTAGCAAAAATCTATACATATTTTTATGACTAAAGACCCCAGGTTAAAAGATAATTAAATGATTAAAAGGGAGCTACAAAAAAGTATGTTTTAGGAAAACATATTGAATTCTGACTTACTAAAGACTTTGTTAAAGGGCTTGTAGTTGTTGCTTTTTTTAACCACAGTTTTATTTGGTCACTTTTACATGTAAGAATGTTAATACGGTCTCAGTTTTGCATTTTCTATGCATTTTCACATTCTTAAGAAGTATATAACCTGGGTATAGCTATACATTTATAGCTTTTAAATTTTAATGTCGACAACAATTACCCAATAAATTGGATTACTTAGCCATAGCAAACTCAAGTGTCCAAGTGTTGTCTAATGTAAAGCTCTAGTATAGAATAGACTATTGCATTGGCCGACTATTCATTGTTACATTTTCGATTTTACTCAATGTAAACTTACTTTATTATTTAGACCCATCAAATCAATTGATGCACTCTTAGCAAAATCAATACTCCTTGAATCCATGGTAATTTTGTTTTAAAACAGTTAAATATTTACTGTTATTAAACACATGTATACATTTAACTTTTGCTTTAAGATTTTAAAACTGTAGTAACGTCCCTTAGTGAATGTTTTATACAGTGTTAAAAATATATTTCGCTTTTTTATTTCTTTCTTCTGATTTTCATTTTAAGCCAAAACTTTGAGTGCAACTCCAAGTGTTTTAGCCCAGTCAGAAATGGCCCATCACACTGGCTCACTAGGGGGTGCGGGCCGCAACGGGTGACATCCACATAGGGGTGACACCAAAATGAACCATTCAAATTTCATATTAGAAAGAACTCGGTCTAGTCTGGTTTTATAACCGATCATAGTTAAAACATAATTAGAGGCACATGATGCAACCATGCAGAGCATTAGCACAGAGACCGCCATGCAGAGCAGTAGCACAGTGTGCCGCCATGCAGAGCAGTAGCACAGGGTGCCGCCATGCAGAGCAGTAGCACATGGTGCCGCGTGCAGAGCAGTAGCACAGGGTGCCGCCATGCAGAGCAGTAGCACAGAGTGCCGCCATGCAGACCAGTAGCACAGGGTGCCGCCATGCATTTGATGTTTCGATATTCATTGCTGAATGGGACTTCCTAGAATATCTGCCAACACTTTCACTGAGCCTGCAATTATTTATCACTACATGTGTGTCTGTAGCTTTATGTGAGAGGAACTTTTCAAAACTGAAACTGATAA
Organism: Bulinus truncatus; assembly: GCA_021962125.1. Taxonomy (NCBI): domain Eukaryota; kingdom Metazoa; phylum Mollusca; class Gastropoda; family Planorbidae; genus Bulinus; species Bulinus truncatus. Next base: position 14,798,691 of record JAGDYQ010000007.1, read on the forward strand.
CAAAATTATCTGCCATCCAATATAGGACAGTTAAGGCTTTTTGATCTTGCTCTGTTATCTATTGAATGTGATATGGTGGAGAGGTATTTACAGATTTGCAGTTTTGAAGACCAGGAAAGGAAAATTTAAAATAAATTTTATTTTCAAAATAACATATTTTGACTTGGCTTTCTGGCTGTTGCAGTGCAGTTCTTCAATGTTTTAACGTTAAATTATATTGTGTAATTTGTTTTTTATCTTATATAACTAAAACTCATCAACTCTTGGACCAATTTGAATTATTTCACAAACATTACAATTATTGGCGGTTTCTAAGATCTAGGGCAGGAATATTCGAGATATGTTCCGTTGTTCATAGTGAAAGACTTGAGTGGGGGGGGGGGGGAGAACGCCCTGAATTTCCACACCGGGTGACACCAACCCCAGAGACGCCACTGGCCAATCACACTTGTAAATTTCTGCTTGACGTTTCTCAAACAATAATAGCTTCTACATTCTACATTACATATGCATTATCACTAATCTGGTTATATTTTTCTTGCAAAAGTCTATTCTTCTTTCTTATCTTAAAGCATATTTTTTTTAATTAATTGTCAATGGTGTGACTTCTCCATATGATGCATATCACTTGAATAATTTGATGTCGTCTTTTTGATGTTATAGTTGGGGAAGTTAAAATATATACTTGAACTGTTTATTTTTTTACCTTTTTATCTCATTCTTCGTCTCTCTCTCTCTCACTAAAATAGATCAATGTAAACAATAAATATTTTTTTTTGTTTAATGTATGTTCAGTTGATGATTTGAGTAATTTATTGAGAGCCATATTGACATGGTTATGATTAAGGGTTTGAGCCAGCGATGCCAGTTACCTATGTCCAATAAGGTGCTGACTCTTTATTTAGTCTATTTCTGTATTACCATAAGATTTTTACATTTTAATGAAAGGGTATTTTTCAAAAAGCTTTTTGTAATATTTTATTGTAGAAAAATTAACCTCCCTCCTCTTTTATACATCTACTAACTAACACGCTACATTTTGTAGTGTTTGGCAATTATTTATAAATGAGGCAAGACAGTTACTGCAGTCAGGGTATTTATACTTTTTCTTGTTAAACTTCATATACAAATATAGAAAACCAACAGCATTATTTATTCATGTTGAGTGGGCACTTCATCTAAGTTGTATTAACTAACACATTGCCCTATGTATTCTTTTTTAATTTAACCACTTCTCTTGCCATGATACCTGGTGCCATATAATCTATATATGTATTTCACACATTATTTAAACATTTAAAAACAAAGTAATTTTCTTTGTTGTCTACAAGATTTTAACCAAATGACTCATAAGTTTTAAAATAATGCAAAGTCATTGAGAGTACACAGTGTTCAAATTTCAAATCATCCTTGAGAAGCTAGTGATTATTTCTGATTTTCCAAACCATGATATAAACCACAGCGACCAGACAAAGCAAACTAAAGCGTATAATAAAAGTGAAATAAATGTATGATTGTAATGGGAAGTATCTTAAATTCTAGATCTCAACACTTTTTTAAAAAACCAATATATTTCTTGTATAAAGTTTGAAAACTCAGTCAATCATATGTTCTGATGGACATTCAGTGGTGAATGTTTCCTGTTCGACTTATGAGACATTTGTAACAAACAAACATTTTTTATATATCTGTAAAAGTTTATTAATTTAAATAATAAGTAACCTATATTTTGTAAAAACAAAAATTTCATTCCGTGTAAAAACATTTTTTAGGAGTTAATATTGAAATATGATTGCTAAGTATCACTATATAATTAAGTGAGTGGTAAGGAAATATAAATTTTCATCCACAATCCATTGTGAAATTAACTAGTAACAATGTCAAAATATATAGTGACAAACATTTATTTTATTTATAACTTTCACAAAATTAAATGTAAAAAAAAAAAAAAAAGTAACACCATTAAACAAAAATATTTATTTAAATAAATTAATTTTGATAGTAAAATAGTATGAGATGGCACTAAATGTAGAAGCTACAGCACAATACCAAGTAGAGTGCAATACCAAGTAGAGTGCAATACCAAGTAGAGTGCAATATCAAGTAGAGCGCAATACTAAGTAAAAAAGAAGTTGGGTAAAGAGCTATCTTCACAACCAGATCATAAATATTTTATCATTTCCTAAAATTTATTTTTTTTAGAGTTTAATATATAAACAATAAAGAAATATAACATTAGTAAAAAGATTTTTTTTTTAAACTATTGTTATCCTAAAATTTTTACTGAATTCGTAATTCAGTAAAGTATGCAAACATTAAATGAAGTATTTTAATTAATTAAGAAAACACTTTTACTTTATGAGATAATTACTATCATAAAACTAAACAAGTAAATAACTATAAGATAGTGTATGAAAACATTTGTCATAAATATACTGATAGAGAAAAGTTAAAATTACTATATGAAAAGTTTGAAAAAAAAAGAGTTAACAAATTAATTAACATGAGTAATGAATAAATGTAAACAAAAATATAATCACTGGATTTTCATTGGTATCTTTTTTTTCTGAGAGACAAAATTTACATTCATTGTCTTTAATATTCTTCGCTTTAGCATATTATGTTCATTCACATTGCTTGCAAATATATTTTTAATATAAAAAAAAAATTAGAGATATATCATATATGTATTTTCTGAGCAATCAATAATAAATATAAAAATAATATTGCATTAAAAAAACATCAACAAAAATAAACCCATTTTAAAATTCATCAACATTTACTGAAGGTGAATATGAATATGCCCTTTTTTTTTAAACAAAATAATTATACATAAAAATGGAAAATATCAATCTATGCCTGAATCATCATCATCATCATTGCCCGTCACTCCTATCGGGGTATGGGCCACCAACTAAAGTTCTCCAGCGACTTCTATCCTGAGCCATTCTCTCCAGCTGCTTCCAGCTGAACCCCATCCTGGTGATGTCCGCTTCAAATTCTCGCCTCCAGGTGTTTCTAGGCCGACCTCTCTTTCTTTTTCCTTGAGGATTCCAACTCAATGCTTGCCTAGTGATGTTGCTTGCCGGCTTTCGTAATGTGTGGCCTATCCATCCCCACCTTCTCTTCCTGATCTCCTCTTCTATTGAAGCTTGGCCGGTTCGTTCTAAGAGGCTGGCATTGGTGATGGTGTCAGGCCATCGTATTTGGAGAACTTTCCTAAGGCAGCTGTTGATAAAGGCCTGGACTCTCTTAGTGGTGGTCTTCATAATCCTCCAGGTCTCAGCTCCATATAATAGGACTGACTTTACATAATAATTATACATAAAAATGGAAAATATCAATCTATGCCTGAATGTTCAACAATTAAGAAACTCATGTAACAAATATATCCAACACTATTTTATAAGTTATCTTAAAAGTGTAGCAACTGAACAAATATTTTATAAAGTTAGAAATATAAATAAAGAACACTAATAAACACATCAATATATTTTGAACGTTCCAATTAAGTACATGTAATTATTAGTTTCTGAGTAATAGCCCAGCTTGAAGCAATATAATGATTTACTACTTTATTATATATCTGGATATTTACCATTAAACAACTGCTGTGCACTGGTTACAATATATTATTATTTGTAAAAATCATCATTTTAGATCTACAAAATAATTGCTTGAGGTGTGTTAAAATTATGAAAAGAAACAATAAAATGCTTCCTTTTACCCTTTTGTGATTAAATACTGGTATTAATTAATATATATTATTAACCACTAATAAAGAAACATTTTTAACATTTGGATAAGTACATGAAAAATATATGTAACTATATATTATTAACTAAGGAAATATAAATGTAATCAATCAACGTGACAAAAATATTCAATGATTCAGTGCTTACACATTCTGATAATTATCCTAATACCTAATATCTTCTATTCCAAACCGCACAAACTATTCAACACAAAATACTGTACATTCATTTAAACTACTCCGTATCTTAACATCAATTTATCATTTTGTAATCAATGTAATCTTAATACATAAAGATGCTGTACTAAAATAGCAAGTTTAAGAAGATACCAAGCTAAGTATCAGTACAGGGATAGTAGATTGACAGCTGAAAACAATGAGGCAGCAGTTGCTTATGGCCTCCATGTTGCTGACATGGCCATATATATGGGACATGAAAAAATTGTTCCAAAAGTGGTTAAAGGTAAAATATATGATATATATATAAACATATCTTTAAAGAAACTTCAAAGTATAGAAGTAATAAAATCTCATATGCTGGCCTTTGACATAAAAATGTAAATAATTTTGCCATTGTTATTAAAAGTGTCACTACTCTTTTATGAAGTGAAAAATACAATTTCGCTTTCTACTTTATGTATTAATTCTTTAAAATGCAATATATTAGTTCAATTTTTTTATGGGCCGGTCCAATGCAAAAAAAATTTTTTTTCAATACATTTCAGCTAAAAAAAAAACCAGAATTATAATTTTCTTTTCCTAAACAATATTATAATAAAAAATTTCATGCATAATTAAAAAAAACAAATCGTTATACCATTTAAGTATTGCATTTCTGATGATGCATAAAATCTTTTAATTATATTATAATATCCAGAGTATTAAAAGATTGAAGAATTTAATTAGAACAAGAATACATACGACAATAAATAATTTAGAATAAGACTATTTCTACAAAACATCTGCTTTAACAAACGATTAAATGGATAGTAATTCAATGACACATGTGAAACCAAAACCAATTTAACAATATATTTAGTTAATCATTTATGCAAAGGTGATTTCCAAACTGATGAATGAATTACAAGCTTAAAGAAATTAAACTGGCTGTATAATTCTTTATACTAATTAATATATGCATAGATTATTATTTTAGAATTCTTGGGAAAAAAAAATAACATATAGAAATGACTTTGGATGTGAATTTTCATCACAACAAATATAATAGAAACATTTTAACAAGTATTTGGGCCTTAAGTTTAACTGCCAAAAAAAAAAGATTTTACAAATAAAAAAGAAAATTTAACAGGACCAATAATCATTACAAAATGAAACGGTTTGAAATTTTGACAGCTTTCTAGAGTTTTTAGCAAGTTTCTTGTTTCTTAGAAAAATTTTAATAGCACATTAAAACAAGAGAAGCAGAAAAAAAAAATAGCACCGATGAATAAAAAAATACAGTATAAGGCAGTGGTAATTTTTTTAAGTTTTAACCTGATTACCATATTGGTGACTTCACTTCATGAGCTTAGTTACTTAACATTTACAGAAAATAAGTATTGTAATAATGAAGTAAATACACTGTATATTATTGGTGCATAAATGATTTAGACAAATTTATCTATTTTCCATCACATAAGCATTGTAATATTGAAGTAAATAAATTAATTCCTAATAAATAATTTTGGAAATTCTAATTTTTTATATACTTTTATTTACAGTTGTTAATCATGCTTAATTTTAAACTACCATTGAAAACAATGTTTAAATATTAAAAACAATCACCTGAAAGCTTATTTTTCTTTATCTGATTAACTGTTACATTGGTAATTCATCAATAAAACAAGCTATTACAGTTAGGAGTGCATAAAGATTGTATGTGGCTTAACCTCAAGGTACTACCATGTTTTTTCTGAGAAGGATTCAAAGGAATTCCTTTTACTCTATAATTTAGATGTTAAGAACTTGGGAAGATCATTAGGGGTTAACCTACTGTAAGTTGATTTTTCATTATCCAAAAAGTATAGTGCATCTCCGACCTTGCTAAGGTCAAAGCCTTCATTTACGAGTTCAACTTTTCTCTGTTTAAAGGTGCCAGTAAGAACTGCTTCTTTCAAATGACGCAGAAATAAAGGCCTGGCATAAGTGGGCAGCTGGTCACATATATGGTCATATAATTCTTTTAACTCCTTTTCACCCAGTGTTATTTCTTGTTTAAGAGTGATAGCTATCATCCCTGCTCTACCATCGTGACCTGCAAGTAAGAAAAAAAAAATGAACATCTATTAGCTATAAGATTAATTTTATCTGTTTTTGTTTTGAAATCTGATCTTCATTATATGAAATTTTTAATATCTAGATTTATAAATCTCTATGGTTTCTGTGTTGGATCTCATGCAGCAGGGCTACCCCATCACGTACACAATTTTCTGAGCTCTATAACATGTATAAAAAATATTTGCCACCAGAATTATCTCCTTGATCCCAGATTTGTGCAAGGTAATTTACATTTGATTACAAGGACTTTCACTTTTAGTGAATATTGGGAGTAAACAATATGGTAGTCTGAAGGGTTTGTGATTTTCAGTGAGAAATGACAAAGGACTGTGTATTTACAATCATCCAATAAATGCAACTGCTGAGGACAGTTATACTGAAAAAAAAAATCATATAGCAGGCAGGTTAGAACAGTAGGAGTTCAGTGTGGAATTTATTATTACAGTGGTTGGGGGAGAAACGTGATATGGGACTACACATTACTCAAGGAATATTACTCCTTGGGATGAAAAAAGTCCTATAAACCAGTTTTTCATGGGGTATGAGAAACATCAATATGGGGGTGGGGAGAGAGCAAAATATTAAAAGACACCATTTTTTAGCATTAGCATAAACAGTACATGTTGCAGTTGATAAGTGACATCACTAGAAGTACATGTATATAATTTGAGTAAAAAATACTTTTGCATCCAGCCTCCATGCTGCTAAAAATTCAGGCTAGGGAGATAACTTCTTCAATATTATATTTTTTTAATATTTTAAAACATTATTTCTCAAAAAGTCTTTCAGAATAAAACTTTCAAAATGTACAAACTATAAGAGAAATAATTAATAAATCTTTAATGGTATATACATATCTTGACTCATCAGTGATTTAAAAAAAATTAATATTTGACATCGCCCAGTTGTCTCATTCATAATACCATCTAAAATATTTTCTTACCTACTGATATTTTTATTATAAAAGTAATATCAGTGTCATATGTATTATTATACATGGGTTTTTTTTCACTCTTACCTATTTTCTTTTCTAAATTTACACTAATTTTCATACATTTTATCACAAACATGTGAAAACATTTTCAAAAATTGTCGATAAAAAATAATTCACCTATATTAAAAGTGTAAACTTTAAAAAATATTTACACTTTTAATTAAAAACTCTGAAGCAAAAGATCATATAATTAGTTTTTTTTGACAACATGTTATGTTGAACATCACTGAAAATCAAACACCAGTTTATTAGATTATAGCTGAAAAACTGACACTTGTCTCACATCATTTTTAGAGCATTTTCGAAAAAAAAATGCTCTATTGTCCCCGTTTTGTCTGTCTGTCTGTCATCACCCTAGATCTCAACAACCATAAAGTCCTAGACCCATGATGTATATATCATTTTGTAGGTCTTGGCCTGCCAAGAAATGACTTTTTTCCATTTTGCGATCTGAACCTCGATAAGCCGTAAAAGGGGCATTATAAAACCGTTTTTTTACTATATAAGCTATATTAATAATGGAGCGCCCTATATCTTGCATCCATAAGTCCTAGACCCATGATGATGATGTATATTCTGTAACACTATATTTTTGTATATAATGTTATGTACTTGTTGATGTAATGCTTCTCCAGGTAACACTGTGTGTTCCTCACTGCTGCTTCAGATAACTATACTGGTTTTATGTAGCTGCAGATATTATAACTGGTTTATAAACTTAGTAGGTTCAGTCTCGTTGCACTCTCAAACACCACACCAATCAATGAGGCAAAGTTCCACGATTCAATTATATTTATTCAACAATAAGAAAACATATGTAGTATGAACTTATGTGCAGCAGTATTCACAAATGCTTCGTATGACAATATAACACGTAGTATTCCAGTTTCCGAAGGAATTTCCTGGCAAATACTTTGACACTTAGTATCCTGAGTTCTCAAAGAATTATTCAGAGATACTTCAATAAAATGAGACTTTGACTGTGTACTGTAAAACGCAATAACTTGATAGCTTGTGCCTCTACTATTTCTCCACTAACTTCTCCTCTAACTATCTCTACAACTGGTGTCCTGATGTCTCTATTCTCAGTCTGAATGTCGGTTGTATTTCGTAGTGTTTGCCTATCTCTGAGAAATTTCCATACTCTGTTATTTATGTGTTGGTGAATTATCACGTCTGCCCCAGCCAGAACTTAGATGGTCTTAAAGATCTTTCTAACTCACTCACATATTAATGACTCTTATTCAGCCTGGATTGGAAGCTGGCTAAAAAACTCACTCTGGGCTAGTATTCCTTGTCTGTTTAATGCTACATTTTCAGATCGCCACCTACCTCTGGGGGTCATAGACCACAGGACAAACCAATTTTACCTAAACAAAGATCAACCGTTGGCTAATTCTAGTTATCAAAACATATGACTGTATCATGGACCATGAGTTTGACAGTGGTTCTGTATGAGACCCATTTAAAGCTATTGTTACAATATCATTTTGTAGGTACTAATTGTTGCATGCATACATCAAAATCATTTTGCCAAAAGACCTCTGAGGGTCAGGTCAGGCTCTCAAGGCATATGATACTATAAGGAGAAATTCTACACCTTTAAATGCTCAATAACCCATTCATTTGGTAAATACTCAGCACAGTTTCACCAAGATTATTAAGAAACTCATCATGAAATAGTGTTTAGTTCTGAGTTTAATTGAAAGTATCAGAGCTGTGCAACAATTGACGGAGTTTTCGGACGATTAAATGTCTACAATTCTTCAGCCGTTTTGAATGAACTATCTAAAACCACAAAACCACTTCAGTAGTAGATTAGAGAAAATAATTTTTTTTCAAATATAAAGAAACGTTTTCATATTATTTTTACAGATATATATTAACAATAAATATAAATTTATAAACATTTCCCAAAATTTACAAATATTTACCGAAATATAAACACACTGATATAACTACACCAAAATGCGCCAGAACATTCCAGTCCAGTAGAATGGAACAGTTTAACTGCTTGTTTAAACTAGAACCATTTTTATATAATTTAAAATTTAATAATCATTTTTAAACTACTGGATAATAAAATTGTTAAACATTCTGTTTTGCAAAATAATGCATGCTTTATGTTTTTACAAATTTTCAAAAATGTTTGTCATCCGTTTTGTCTGTTCGTCCATTATCACCGTAGATTTGTTAAACCATAAGTCCGAATCATGATGTGTATATTATTTTATTATTTTGAAGGTCTTGGTCATTCGCCATAAAGTACATCATTTAAAGTACAGCTTCATTATAGGACCTCTGATAACACAAAGGGGTTTATAGTACTATGCACAATATAAGTTATATTAAACAATGAGCTTTATCTTAGTTAAACCATAAGTCCTAGATCCATGATGTATATATCATTTTAGGTCTTGGCCTGCCAGTTAAACAAAAGTCCATTTAATCATTCGACAAAATATAACAGTTTTTTTGTAAATGTTGTTGCTTATAATTTCTAAAAACATAAAATAAAGTTAATCGTATGTTTAATCATTATTTATTTTTGTAATAGTTATTCAACATGATTATCATCCTAAATTTATCAAAATCATAAAAAAGTAGAGCAATATTATGATGCAACCCTGAAAAAAATATGATTTGTCCGGCTAAAATGTTCTAAATGTCTTGTCCAAAATGGAAAAGACTGAAAATTGCTTGTTTTTATTTATATAAATCATGTGTAGTAATAAAAATTTTGCATAAAAAATTATATTTTTTGATAAAAGGTATGACATTCCCAAATTTTCTTAATTCACATAGTTTCATATTAACATTGTGTATAGTATACTGCATATTTTCAAATCACACACTCAACATAATCTGCATAAAAAACTTTACAGAACTGTGAAATGTAAATATAAATGCAATCTTCAAATCCAACTGAATACTGCTGAAATTACATATTGTTACATTGATCTGCATCTATAACATCAAAGTATTTTTTTTGTTTATAAAAATGACACTTTCAAAACAAACTGATCTATAATAGTTCAACAAATGAAAAATATAAAAATTCCAAAGTTCATATCTGTAAATTTCTATTTTAAAGCATAAAAAAGTGGCCATATAAGAACAAATACATTACATCTTTTTATTGCTATTTGGCTCGTATGATAAATGTTTTACCTGAATAATCATAAAATTTAATTTCGATAAAATTTTCAAATGCATTTTTCAAAGAATGAAAAACATTTTCAATTATGGATTTTTAAAATACACGTATAAGAATCATGTGAAATCTAAAAATTCACTGTTCAGCCTATAAGACCAAGATTATGCCATACTAGCCTGATCTTTGATACTCTTTCTTTTAATACTGTTTTGTATCATATGTATTTTCTATTTATTTTATATTGCATTTATGCTTGTTCCAGAGAGTTTAAATATATATTTTTTTTAATTAGTACAAAATAAATTATTCTTAGTTGATTCTTTTCAGTCTCTATTCAAAGCCCTTGGTCTGAATGACAAAGATTTCAATGGTCTGACTAAAGTTTTTTCAATTTGGGCAAGTTGCTGAATTTGATCAGATTATGAAGAGTGACCCAGAAAATCTTGCAGAGCTAAACAGTAAGGTGAAGAAATGGCTCCTGCAATCTCATGGAAGAAAGCCCAATAGTGCACTGTCTGTTATCAAATGTAAGAGATTCACTTTTATCTAGCCAATTGAAATTTAACAAAATTATTTGTGGCATTCACATATAACTCAGTGCTAGCATAAAAATTTAGGATGTAATGATTTTTTGCTATTTACTTTATAAAATGATTATTGGTTTTATGTAAGTTTACTATATTTTCCAAAAAAGAAGATTCAATATCGTGCTGTTTTTATCGCCATTCAGTCTCATATTCAGAGTATTGTAAATGCTCGAAAGTTTAAGCCCAAGTTAGTTTTTACTGTCTCATTGCATCACAATGTTATATTTAGCTTTCAGCATCATTATTCATTGATGAATCAGACTTCATTCATAGTTCTGGTTTTTTTAATTGCAGATATGAAACAATTCAGAAGGTGAAATCTTTCCAGACTCAGCGTACTTTGATGGATCAAGTTAGTGTCTCAATTGAAGAAAGATAAAGAACAAGCCACCAAGGGCCATCAAAGAACTGGAAAATAATAAGAAGAATTTATTAAGAAAATTAGGTAGCTTGACATATTTTTTTCATATTATTAAAAACTTGATTATTTTTTTCTATAAGTGTAAATTAATAATTTATTGAAGTATTAATTTTATGCAGTCAAAGGTTATAGAAAATATTATAGACCTCAGAAATTAGTTTTTAGAATATACTAACTCAATTCATTAGAAAAGGCTAACCAACACTTTCCCTTAATTCTGGAAACTCAGCAGAAATATGAAGAATTGCACTGATTACATACTAATGGGCCAACATTAATATGTTTTGGGATTGATTTAAAAAATCATAATATCACTCTTTACAGTTTATAGATTTAATTGGTTCTATCAAAATTGGATTAAACCTCCATTTTCAGATTTTCAAAAATACATCACCAGCTTGCCATGTTTGGAAAGCTGCTTTACTTCTATATACTTTCTATGTGCACTGGTTTGATAAGTGTTTACTGCAAACAAAAGATGCATTTTATGATTGATTTCAGATCTCTGAATATCCCTTCCTATCTTCTCAAGTTTCATTAGTCTGTCCACCCACCTATCCTACTCATTTACATAAATAGGACCTTTTCAGCTCACTTATTGGTGCAAATTAAAGTGCATATTATGATGTTCTCTTAATGAATTTAAGTACTTATTAACTCTTCACTCCCACCTCTTCTAATAAGTAAGTTTTTTTAAATTATCAGAATTTCCTATGAGTCACTAGACTTTGTAAAGAATCTTTAATCTCATTTTTTTACAAAGATATACACCTGAACTTATTTTGCACAGTCTGACCATTTAAACTGATTTAAGTTGATGAAATTTAAAAACTACCAAATTGAGGTTCTATAGTTCTAATGCTTAATATTGATTCTTAAAGATAATGTTAAATTTTGATCTGTTTAGACTACAGATATGAAGAGAGGAAATGTTGTTAATAACCAACACACTCGCTACTAACATGGATGTTCTATTGAAAGATTTACAAAAGCGTCTGGAGGATAGAAAAAAGAAGAGGAACAAGAAAGGTTGAAGAAGATTCAGGTTTGTAAAAGACCAAAGATCTTTTACTTCCTATCTTAAAGAAATTTAGAGATAAATCCATTAAAAAGTAAAGTGGTATGTGTGTTAAAAATTACTTTAAAATAATCATAAAGTTCAAAAATTATTTAAGGGCTATATTCAGAGTTAGTTTAGTATAAGTATATAACCATCGTAATCTTAACTTCTAAACTTGTGTAAAATGTTATCAATCCATATAAAAATCGACACAAATAAAAAAAAATTCACAGAAAAATAACTGTTTTGTCAATTTTTAATAATAAATAAAAGATTCATTTTCATTTTAATAAATTTTAATTACTAATACAGTGAAATAATGCTATAACGACGACATTTTCTGTCCTTAACTCTTAACTGTTGTTCATTTTCGGCAATTTTTTAAGCTGATTTCAGGGTGTTTTGTAAAACTAGGCATTTTTCATTATGTTATAAGCTACCTAGTGAAGTTATATGTCGTTAAATTTGAAATGAATGCTATTTAATGATATAAAACTTTTGATATAATAAATTTTTAATTTTGTAAAATTATAAATGATTTTTTTAATTATTTTTTTAACTAAAAATACAAATACATTACAAACAGTAAGAATAAAAAAAAATATGTTAAATTTAAACAAATCTTTATTATTTAATAAACATTATTCATTTGTACAACACATAAATAAATTTGGATGTAAAATTATGATAATTTTTTTATTCAACTTTAAATGATACTATAGAAATTGGAAAAAAAATAAGGACTCATGCCTCTAGAGTGAAAAAAGACATATAATTTTCACACAATGTTGGACAAAGAAATTGATCATTAAAATTTCTATATTACTATTATAAGTGACAGGAAACACATTTAAATTAAAAATAAAGTTTTCCACCATTTATTTGTTTTTCTAATATAATATACTTATTTAAAAGTTGACACTTTTACTGCCTCTTTCCATAAAAAAATCAAATTTCACTTTTCCAAGAAATCATGCTTAGTTACTAAAACAGCCCAGCCTCAATATACGCCATTCCTTTTCCTAGTAGCATTATGTCTTTTTCAAAATAAAACTTGGAATATTTTACCAAGTACCACATTTTTACAAAATAAAAATCTATTTTTCTTTGCCACTGTATCCCAGGTCGTATGCATATATATAATAAAACATAAAAAAAATTGACCAAAAGTAAAAATATAAAGAATTATAACCAAAATTGTTGCTCACCGGTAATGAAAAGTCAAATGCAATTAGATGGTTGAGAGTTAATATGTGGATATAGTTCATTTGGGTATCAGTGCAAACATGTGTAATTTTACTAATTTCTCCACAGAAGGGGCAAAAAAATTTCGCTGTACTGAATATTTCGCTATACTGACATTTGTAATAATAACATTTCACTGTACTAGTAGTTAGAACTAGAATCAGGTGGGCAAAGGAATAACCAAAAATGCGGCAATTTTTTTTAAATAGTGACCTTCATGTGAAGCAAGTTGTTCTGCTAATTTTGAACTAATATCAAGATGGTGTATTAAAATGTATACTAAACACAACATCTTATTTTTAAAAACACTCTTTGAATACTTAATTGTTTAAGATTGTATCCGTGAAAATGGTTTTCACCTTAATATATATGAAGAGTGATCATAACAGCTCATTGATACTCATTAACACGTTTAAACCACAAAACCTTTATTATGCTCAGTATGTCATTAGAAAGGTTCATTAAAAGTTCCTTAATTTCTTTATGTCTAGAGCTTTTTTGCAAGTCATTTCTATGGATTTTATGGAATTAGTACAGAGAAATGTCGCTAACAAAATGATCTAAAACTCAAACGCTCTTAATACTGAAAATTTGTTACACTGAAACTGGATGGATCTGGTTTTACATTTTGCTAATATGTATAGTTCATTTGGGTATCAAAGTAAATATACTGTGTCATTTTAGTAATTTTTCAAAGATATCAAGCTAAATATATGTTCAATATTCTCTCTGTTTTATTTCTTACTAGAAATGCTGTTCGAATAAATAAATTGATCGAACGATGAAAAATTTTAACACTTTTTAATCGACACAATATAATACATTTGTTTGTATTCAAACTTGTCAAATTATGACAATCCTATTGTTTCAGGTCATATCGCTGCTATGATTTTATGTAAACGTGACAGTTTCTGTGTTGGGTATTTTTCTGTTTTTTTTTTTTAATCTTGTCGATCTGATTATAGAATATCTGGTTATTTACTGATTTTTTTTTTCTGCAACTCTGAAATACTAGCATTTGGGTAAAATTTAACACATTTAGGTGTTTTTTAAAAATGTAATAATCATATTTTTTTAACTATAATGAAGTAAATCAACAGCCCTATATAAAATATTAAATTTAACAATAATTGAAAAATACAATCATCACTTCGTGTACAAATTTTGTCTAGTCTAGACCATGTCTAGACACTGTCTGATTACTGGTGTCGTATATGAAACTATTAGTGTAGTTGTAGCAGACATGACCACCAACATGCTGTATTATCGAAATGCAATATAAAATTATGCTAATAAAATGATGATAGAAAATTTCTAGCATCCCGTTATTTTGATCTAATTATAACAGGTACATTATACATTAGTTGTTTACTTACAATACACTATACCTCCACCAATAGACTATAGTATATAATGTAAACTAGAATGAAACTTTTTTCTTTACATCAATGGGAAGGGAGCAGGAGGTTTACTTATCGAAGGACTATATAACAAAAACATCTTCATTTTATATTACAAGTGGGGCTTTAACATACCTGGGGGTAGTGTAAGAATTGCGACAGGTTGGGGTGGTAGATCTACTTATTAAGTGAACGGACCTTAACTTCATATTGTTGTGTGAAATTCTGTTATTTATCGATTTGGTGAACTTTCATATTTGGTCAAACTAACGCATGTAAGTGTTGCTTTGAAAATTAATTTTTTTTGAAGCGTTAATCGCAAATTGACGCAGTTAAATCGGCAGCCCTACTTATTAGCGTAGCTATAATTTAGCTTTCAGCTTTCGTTTCTCAACACCGTCATTGAACTAAGGGGCATAACTCATTTATTTTTGTAACAGTTATTCAACATGACTTACTCCCTTAATTTGTAAGAAATCTGCAATCTGCCTATTATGGTTCTATTACTCATATTGTCTCATTTATTAAACATTGAAATAACTAAATTTTTAACAGGATTAAGTTTTATTATAATTAGAAAAAGTATAGTTAAATGTCATTAATTATTAATGAAATACCGGTAGTTAATTAACATCTTGGCAGCATGCATTCTTCTGTCCATCAAGTCCCTACCCCAAACTGTAAGATTGCCTTTTTCTAAACATTATTATTAATAGCCATATTTGCAAAATTCGACCCACAGCTTCAATCAAGCCCCTACCCAAAACAATAAGATGTGGCTAGTTGAACATTGCTTGGGTGGCTACTTATAACCGCCACTCACACTAAATCCATTATGTCTTACTCATACCTCCCAAAGAGCTATACTTATATGTGTCTGGCTTCTTTCTCATTAGCACACCCTCCATCAACACAAACGTAACACTGGTTGATTGTTTTTAATCCTGCGAACGTGTGACGTCACCACCCCCAACCATACATGTGTGTCTCATGACGTCTTAGCTCTCTTCCTCTCTTTCCCACCTAGCTAAAACTCCTCTCTCCTCCCCTTTCGTTGTTACGTAATTGTGCCCCTCTATCCCCCTCCCGCTGTCCCAATACGAGACTTGACTCAGTACCGCACGTGGTGGAATTTTTATCGTCATCAGTAGAGGTTAAAGGTTACCATAACATCTTACCTCTCACACTCCCCCCCCATTGTGAAGTGGATGTTCAGCTCAAGTTGACATGAAATTTAAAAAATTTGCCGAATTAATTATTTTTTTTGATAAGGGGATAAAATTAAATATTTGCAAAACGGCTATTTTTTCGCAGTACTGAAATTAAGAAATTCGTTACAGCAACACTTTTTAACAGATGTTGTATAAGCGAAGGGGAAGGGGCGAAAAAAATTCGCTGTACTGAATATTTACACTGATGTTCGTAATAACGACATTTCACTGTATAAAAGTTTTTTCAGAAAAGCAGATAATGCTAAATTGCTGCCTTTGTTTTAACTGACCTTAGGCTAGAAAAGGTTGCCCACTACAGTTTTAAAAATATTTGAAAAGTGATTACCACTATATGTATATGGGATATTTTTCTAGCTAATCTCTGTGATATATTTTGACTGGTAAATAAGAAATGAACTTTAAAAATACACACAAATAAACACATATGCAATCAAAGCAAATCATTCTGTTAATTTGCAAGCTCAATTTAAAGGTAAACACAAAAAATCTGAAATATTTCTATAAAAAAAATGAATAATAAAGGGAAATAACTTGGTAAGTAAATTTTAGATCAAGGAAAACATTAACAAAACTGATATTTTATTAAGTCTGATAGACTTTAAACAGATGGACTGGAGAATAAATAAATAGATGGCCCAGAAATTTGACAGATGGGCTTTAGGAAAAACTGATGGGCTGGAGGAAAGATATACTTGATCTGTCATTTAATGGTTTATGGCATTTTCCATAAGCAAGGAAACTTTTGAGCAACAAAATCTAAATAAAAAAGATATCAATTTGCTTTATAAATATTGAAAAGCCATAATAGATTAAGTTATGTCTTGAGATATAACTGATTTTAAATACTTGTAGTATGACACAAATTGACACTCTAGTGTTAAAAAAGGTAGTCTTAAAAAAAAGTCCTACAAAGTTCCTACATATTATTTGTAATTAAAACATTTTTTCAAAATACTATCAAAATAACTGCATGAGCAATAGCTATTAAAATTGTATAAAAGGTCTTTGTGTATCTATTCTGTTTTTTTTTTGTGTGTGAATTTGTAGTCAGAGTACAAAGTAATCTATAAACCAAAATCCAGTTATGTATGGTAAATAATTGTTAGTCCCTTATACAAAAATTGAATGGCGAAACAGGAGATCTATTTAAAATAGGTGGCCAGACTTTTCAACCCTGGACATTTCGACAGTGTTACAATTCGATCATGGGACAGTTTAAAATATGTGTATTAGTCTTTGTGATTTTTGCAGTGGTCTGTTACCTTTATTTGTGTGATCGTCGAATTTGTGGATAACCTGTACATTCTGTTCATTTTATATTCTGTTGTTGTGCCAATGACAGACTTTCATTGGCCCACAAAAGCTCTATATTTAAACTAATAGCATACTTTTTTAAGAGTGTGTTAAGAATTTTATTTTAAATTGTTGACATAATTATACAATAAACTTATCGAATAATTTCTGAAAATAATTTTAACAGGAACAGTTAGAGTTGGAAGAGAGAAGAAGAAGAAGAAAAGAAAACGTAAAGAAGAAGAAGAGCAAAGAAAAATTAAGTTTTTTTTTCGAAAAGACATTTCATTTAAAATATAAGTAACTGGATTTTGAATTAATCTTAAATCATAAGTTATTTATAGTTTACAGATTGGAGATATCTATATATGTTACTGCCAATGTCGCTAGGCAGCCAATAGCAGATATTGGCCAGCTAAACCATACCAATGTTAACAGTGGGAAAGCATCGTGTAAGAGATAAATTAATACAGGATCCAGAACACAGTGACATTTTATCAGAAACTTTTTAACATTTTCAAAGATAATTTAAAAGAAACAGATTTAATGAGAGTTGTAGTTCTTTTAACTGACCATAATTAAAACTGTTAATTGTTTTCTTTGTTGTCCCCAAGATATTGTTTGTTACTTGTTTAGATGGCCAATGTCTGCAATTGGCCACCTAAAAACATTGGCCATAACATATAAACAATATTTTTTATTATTTTACTATTTTTACTAGCTCTTTTTTCATAACTTGGTTCATATCCCTTGATCTAGTAACAGGTTTTCTATTATAAAGTTTGTAAGCCTGTTTTTATTTTTATTATTATTCAATCAGAAGCAGAATTAGAGAGGAAAAGACAGAAGAAGAGGAAGCCAGAAAAAACAAGAAGTTGATAGAAAAAAGAATGCAAGAAAAAATGTAAATAACGTTGGTTTGTCTTTTTAATGTTTTTTTTTAACAATATCATTGATTTATACTCCTTAGGAAGTTTTGCAGAAGCAATTGGATGAGCAGTCTAAAGAAAATGCTAAGAGGTCTGCATTAAAATCACTTCAATCTAAAACATTTTATTAATTTTGTAAGAAAATACTGAAGTCCAAATGTAAATTTGAAGTTTGTAAATTCTATGACCTAGACCTATTCAAATTTACTATATTAAAAAGGGCATATACACAACTTTATGACATAAAGAAAATCATGAAATGTGAATTCTGTCAGTCAATTGAAATGATGAGTCATCATTAAAAATTATTCTATTCTTACATGTTTTTGATAATTATCTTTGTATTTGAGGGTTTTTTGTGTATGATTCATACTTTAAGATTTTTCATGTAAAGATAAATAGAATATATACGCAGTAAGTTTGACAAAAACATACATTTAAAAAATAGATATAGGCTTTCAGATATACAGATATAGTTAGATTGATAGATATATAAATTTGTTAGCTAGATAGATTGATGCTGGATAGGCCTCTAGTTTTAGATTAGTAAAATATAATAGTGCAAGATTGTGGAGAAGATTTAGAAAAATGATCACTAGAGATTTCAGTGTATATAACTGTGAAAATTTTTTGATCTTTGATCAATTTTTACTTTTCCTTGTTACAATTTTAGAATTTGTCCTTTTGGTTTTATTTCTAGTCATACATTAGTAAAAAAAATTCAGCTCTTCTTTATTATTTAACCATTTATTGTTATGCTTTATTTAAATCTGCATGTTGCAAAATATACATTCATTGAAGCATAATTTGTAAATATAATAATTATGGTTTGGATTTTTAAATCCTTAAAAAATAGTGTATGTGTGAGAAGTCCCTGCAAGATGAGATAAAATCTCTGATGCTATAAACCGCTAATGGGACTGTTTTTAAGAGGCTTTTCTTTAACCTCCACATAGCCTATAGTGCAATAGCCTCGGAGGCACCATGGGAGATGTAGCTGGGACTTTAACAATGACCTGAAATATCCATTGGTCCTCACACTGGAGATCAATTCAGGGACCTACAGACTGACAGCTTAGTGCTTTAACACATGTCTATAAATCCCTGTCTTTAAAAAGGTTGAAATCAGAATTTTTTATTACATATTGGATAACGAAAAGAAAAAAAAACTATTCAAAATCCCACTAATTTAAAATCAACATAAATATCATAATGTATTTCACAATTAAACTTAGATTGGGTGTTGTCATAGTTTTATTGTGATAAACCAGTATACAGACATAGTATCATATTACTTATACATTTTATTTTTATTTATTTACTTACTAATGCATATTAACAAGAATCTCCAGTTCATTAAATTACAGAATGTTATCTAGAGAATTACCAATCTACTTACATCTATGCCCCTGGTTTCATGAAAGAAATCCACTTTCTTGCTGCAGACACTTGTGATTTTGTTAAGGTTGTTTCTTAACCAGAGGCAAGATCTCATTTAGTTGATCCACAGAAATATCTTCTGACAGTGCTAAATTATTTTCTGTTCACTCTTTCACAAAACCACACAATCAGGCAGTAGTCTACCCTGCCCCAAAGCGTAAAAATTCTACAGCAGGGGCCAGTAGCTGGTAGAGGGGGCAAATAAATTACTAAGTAGAGCAAAACAAACAGAAGGGGGCCAGACAACGCCGGGGGGGGGACCCGCCCCGCTGAGTCTACCATAGTGTGCTTTGTTTAAAAAAGCTGCCTCCATATATTTTTACAGGATTGAATAAAAGAGATATTTTTTCTCTCACTAATGAGGAGGAATGTTTTTTTGATAAATATCTACATACATTAAAGAATTTTGACATCCATTTTCTTGTAACAGCTTAGAGTCCACCAACCAGAATGCTTTAACCCTAAAAGTAGTCTGAAAAGTTATCAATAAATTTTATGGAACTACATTAAGATCATGCTGCAAGTATAAATATGCCATAGATAAAAAAACATGGTTTTTTTGAAAATTTTAGCTTTATTGGTAGGCTGAGATAAAAAAAATCTACTGCTTCCTGTTATTAACTTTTTTTTTATCAGTGTTACTCTGCATAGGTTGTTTGCAAATATGTATTACATGTATACAATTGTTCCATTTTTTTTCAGGCAAGCTCTACTCAACCAGGAACACAGAGACAGAGAGTTAGCTTCACGTCTGGCCTTTGAGGATCAAAATGCAGTTGAGAGATATCACATTACCTCCACCATTGCCCAGGTGAGATTCATTATTACTAACCATAAAATGGGGAAAAGACAATAAAATACTCTAAACTTTACTGCATTTTAAAATATATAATTTTCATTTATATAAGTATACAAATTAGATGGAATTTACTGACATAATTTTGTTTGTTTACTGTGAATGATTTATTTAGTTTTAGAAATATATTCACAATATTTTTCTGTATATATCTAAATTATGACACTGGACTTGTTAGTGATTGTCATTTTTGTAAACTAAGAATAAAAACATTTTTTTTTTGAAGAAGAAGAATTTGTAAAATACTCTAAAAAAATATTTTTATTCCAGACTTACATTGGAAATCATTTGAAAATTTTCTAAAAGTACAAAGTTTTTCTGTACTTCATGAGATTTACCTCAATGAGGTGAATTGTAGAAAAGTGTTTTTTTTATACAATAGAGTAGATTGAACAAGTTTTTCAACAATATGAGGAGGGAATGGCTGGAATTTATTTATTGCATCCATTTACTAGACTTGAACAGCAGACTTTTCTCAAATCAAATATTTCAGACCTGCAGTAAATTTATTTTACTAACAGGGTGGTTAAGAAAGAAAATAAAACTTATTATTGACGTTCGCAGGGGTGGGCAAACTTATTCAACCGCAGTCCACAATAGGTTCTTAAATTTGACAGAAGAGCCAGATCAAGAGCTGATGGATAGTGTTAATGTGAAATAGTAAAAATTAGATGAAAACATCAAAGATGAGAATGAGTGGAAAGAGCATATATCCCATGCTCACCTCACTAAAAAACACAGATATGGGTTCATATTGATGGTAATGATAAAATTATTCTAAAAAACTGAAGATATTGCCTCTGTTCCTACATGTTGGCCCTTTCCTTTGAAGAGGAGATGAGTATTACTCTAGAGACCCAGAAAAGGTATTCTAGCTACTGTCCTAGTCCACAGAATGTAGATACATGGTATAGCAGACTGTAGGTTATCAATCTGAATAAAAATAGTTTTACCTATTGGTCCATCCATGTCTGAAGCAACACCAGCTATGACTGAGATAAAGGATCAAAAGAGTCAATCTCTCCATATAAACGACCTGCATGATTTCATGAAATGTGTATATATTTAACTATTTCCCTGATTATTTAATTTTTCTAGGGCAGCATCAGTTGTTCAAGCCAGGCAAGCAGCTGCGTTGAAAAGTATGATTTGACTAAATGGAAGTATGCTGAACTTAGAGATGCTATTAATACTTCTTGTGGTGAGCATTTTTTTGTAATTCAAACCATTCAGTTTAGATTAAAATTTATTTATGGAAATTATACTAATAATTGTGAGAATAAATTTTCAGTTATCAATAAAATAAAAGATCCCTAAAACCATGAAAATGAATTTGTTCACCTGTTTTTAACTATTGCATTTAAAGGGATTAATGCTACAGTGAAATGTCGTTATTACAACGTCAGTGTAACAAAATATTCAGTACAGTGAATTTTTTTTTGCCCTTCCTCGCTTATATAACATCTAAAAAAGTGTCTTTGTAACGAATTTCTTATTTTCAGTATTGCAAAAAATGCTTGCCAATATTTAATTTATCCCCTTACCAAAAAATAAATAATATTCACAAATTTTAAATTTAAGTCAACTTGAGCTCAACACATCCACAGTTACTAGATAATTGCAAAGGGACGGGGTGAGAGGAGTAAGATGTTATTGAACTTTAACCTCTACCGATGTTGATAGTAAAATTAATTCCACCATGTGCGGTACTGTGTCAAGTCTGTCTTGGGACAGCGGAAGGGGGAATAGAGGGGCACAATTACGTAACAATGAACGGGAAGGATGAGAGGAGAGTTTGCTAGGTGGGAAAGGGAGAGGAAGAGAGCTAAGACGCCATGAGACAACCACGAGAGGTGGCGCGGAGGAAGGTGACGTAACACGCTTTAGGATTTTATAAGTATAGCTTTTGGGAGGTATGAGAAAGACATAATGGATTTGGTGGTGTGTTATAAGCAAGTAATTAAGTGTATATTTCCCAACTAATCACCCAAGCAATGTTCTTTGAACATCTTATTGTTTTGGGTGTGGGCTTGATTGATGCTGATGAATCGCATTTTGCAAATATGGTTATTAATAATATTGTTTAGAAAATGGCGATCTTACAGTTTGTGGTAGGGACTTGATGGAAGAAGAATGCATGCTGCCAAGATGTTAATAAACTACCTTTTTATTTCATTAATAATACCGGAAATATAGAATAAATGAATGATTTATATGACGTTTTTGTGACATTTAACTATATTTTTTCTAATTATAAAAAACTTAATGCAGTTAAAACTCGTTATTTTCTCAATAATAAAGGTATTAGCAATATGCATAGATTTCTTACAAATTAGAAGTAAGCCATGTTGAATAACTGTTGAAAATAATAAATGAGTTACACCCCTAATTTAATGATCGTTAGCGTGAGTAAGGAAAGCTGAAAGCTAAATTGTAGCTAAACTAATAAGAAATAAATGGAGAGAAAATTTAACATATTTTTAGCTTGATATCTTTCAAAAATTAGTAAAATGACACAATAATATTTCAATTATACCTAAATTAATTAAATCCACATACTAAGAACAGAAATGTCTTTCAGAACCCTAACTCCCCCCCCTGCCCCATTTATTGTAACAAATTTTCAGTATTACGGACGCAATTTGAGTCCCCGTCAAATTCATTATAGCGGCATTTCACTGTATTACTATTCCCAGCCACTTTTACTTTACAAAAATGTCTTGTCACCATTTTGAAAGCTAGTTGAACAAACAATATTAGACTAAAGTAATTGCATAGTTTGTTGTTAAATGCCATGCCATATTTGGAGTATATGGTTATGTTGTGTTAACCTTTTAACAACATTCTCATTCAACAAAGTCAATGAACATCTTCGCATCATATAAAATCATCTTTAGTACAATCCTATTTCTAACTCATCTATACAGAATATGATTGACTAAACTGAAGTCTAAATCCTAACAGCACTGATACCTTGGTTCTTAGACTTTTACACACTAGTTAAAACATTTAATTTACCTAAACACTTCCTCCGTCAGCCATAATATTACTTGTTCTACTGTATTGGCCATCTGATATTTTCTTTATTTAACCATTAATTTCTGGTATATAGGCCATAATGCCTTCAAAGTTGTTTTTTAGTATTTTTGTAAACATAGTGGTAATTTATCAATATTTTATTATTTTAAATTTTGCCCATTTTCAATTAAGATTTGGAGTTGCTGGATGCTTTCGTGAAGAATTTCATCGTGTCTTAAGGTTTACCATGCCTGGAAAACAAAACAAAAGAGGAATGAAAAGGAGGAACAGAGGGCCCCACATTCTAATGAAGCCCATGGTAAAAAAATGTGTTATTGCTTAACATTCTTTTCTACTTGTTAGTTTCAGTTATAAATATTACAATAAGTGTAATGTAGTATTACACTGGAAGATGGGGGTGTCTCTTGGCACTTTAAACATTTCTAATGCTTATACCTGACACCACTAGAGGGATGGGGGCTTGTTAAGGTAAAGACTTTGGTGCCAACTAATTATTAAGCAATCTACATTTCATTTGTCACAAATACATATTAACTTATGGCAAACCAAATTATAGAGAACTAAAGCTAGAGAATTGCTGGAGAAAAACTAAAGGCATGTTTGAAATCATTAGAACAATACTTCAAAACTCAAATAAAATAACATCTAATGAAAATTTCTTTTTGACCTGTGTTATTTAATATATTTTCATATTATGAGAGAATTCAAAACAAGCAAAGAAAATAGTGTACAAAAATCTTTAACTTGTAGCCTAATGAAACTGGCTTGATTACTTAGTAGCCATTTGTTCTTCTTATATTTTTGCATGAGTGTTTATGTTGATCAATAAAAATGTTTGGTTGAGCTTTAATAATCAAAGCATACTATTTCATTTACAAGAAATAAGCTGGTCATAATAAGCCATACTTTTAGTGAATCAAAAGATTATGAATCCCTTGCCACTTTTTCAGAAAAAGCTTGTTACTTTATAAGAAATTGATAATCCCAAAAAACCCACAATCAAAAACACTGTCTAAAAAAGAATTTCTGGAAATCATTCAGTGTATGATTGAATGCAAAGATGTTACCATTACAGCAAATAATGAAAATGAAGAGCGTCGAAGATTTTGCTTTAACATTTACACTTTCATGAAAATAAAGGTTTCCTTGCATGTAAAAGGTTGACGTCATTTCCTTATGATCGAATAGAACTTGCGCGCTGGTGCTGTATTGTGCCTTTGTGATGCTAAGAATTGTTGATGTTTTTTCATGCTCTCTGATTTGTACAGTTTGAGGAAGGTAAAGGAATGAAGAAGGATTTTAGAAGAAGTGTGAAGCCATAATAATAAGTATATATATATATATATATATATATATATATATATATATATATATATATATATATATAGAGAGAGAGAGAGAGAGAGATAGAGAGAGAGAGAGAGGGAGGGAGGGAGGAGGGAGGGAGAGATAAAGAGAGAGAGAGGGGGCAGGTGGGAGAGAGAGGAAAGGAAGGTAGGAGGGGAGGGAGGGAGGGAGGGGGAGAGGGGGAGATGGGAGAGGGAGGGAGAGAGAAAGGGAGATGGGAAAGGGAGAGAGAAAGGGGGGAAGGAAATAGAAAGGAAGGGAGGGAGAGAGGGGGTAGGGGAGGGAGAGAGGGGGTAGGGGGAGGGAGAGAGAGGGAGGAAGGGGAGAGAGGGGGAGGGAGGGAGAGAGAGGGTGGGGGGGAGAGGGAGAGAGAGTGGGGGTGGGAGAGAGGGAGAGAGAGAGATGAAGAGTTTGGGGGGCAGGGAGGGAGAGAGGGAATGAGGGAGGGAGGGAAGAGGGAGAGAGGTGGAGAGGGGGAGGGAGGGAGAAAGAAGGGAGGGAGAGAGGGGTTAGGGAGGGAGAGAGAGGGGGCAGGGAGGGGGAGAGGGAATGAGGAAGGGGGAGAGAAGGAGGGGGAGAGGGGGAGATGGCAGAGGGAGGGTGGGAGGGAGAGAAATGGGAGAGAGAGGGAGGGAGAGGGAGGGAGAAGGAGGGAGGGAGAAAGGGAGGGAGGGAGGGAGGAGAGAGAGAGGAAGGAGAGAGGGGTAGGGGAGAAAACAGAAGGTAAACAGAAAACCTTTTTTTAAACTCGGGTAAAGCCGGGTACTTGCAACTAGTATATATATATATATATATATATTAGAGCTGCTGTTCGATTAAAAATTTTAATCGAAATTAACGCATAATTAAAAAAAAATATCGCAAATTAACGCATATTTAATCGAAAAAATACTTTATTTATTAATTGTAACATTTTTTAATTCTATCAACATGTCATTTTAAAATAATAACAACGTGTGGCTATTTTTTCTCACTTACTTGGCCTAAGCAATAGAGTATTAAACCTGTATGTGTGTGTGTGTGCGTGTGTGCGTGCGTGCGTGCGTGTGTGTGTGACGTCTCTGACAAGCCAGACCTTGAAATGTTCGACTCATTTTTGACGCGAGCAAGTAAGCATCCTTGTTCATTTATTCTCAGTCTCACATGTGGGTCTCGACTTGTTATTTTTAGTGTGTCGTCAACAGGAAAGAAGGAACAGAAGATGAAAAAATGAAAGCCGACCGATAACATCAAAGAGTGTCATTTTACACAATATTTTTTTATTAATATAACTGACAGACCGATAAAAAAAATTCCTTTTTTTTTTGTTCACTAAAACAAATAGTTGATAGTAAGAAAGTAAATGAATGAAAGAATATAAGAATAACATTTATATACAGCGACGCGCAAAGCAAAAACTTCAAAAGAAGATTAAAAGTAAATTTGTCCTTCAACTCGCCGACCGTGGTTGTATTGGTGGGGAGGTGGGTAATGTTAATATTGGTAGATGACGTCACTAACCAATCACAAGTTACATTGTTTCAAAGCCATGACACTTGACAATCAAACTATAACACGTGCAGATGTTCATTAATTACATCATTCAGGGTCATAAGTTTGAATTAAGAAATGGCAATCCTATTGTTTCAAGGTCATATAGATGATATGATTTATGTAAACGTGACACTCTGTTTTCGGGTTTTTTTTTCTTCTTTTTTATTTTTAAATCTCGTCTGATCTGGTTATAGAATTGGGTAATTTACTGATTTTTTTATTTTATCTGCAACTCTGAAATAACACCATTTGGGTAAAATTTAACGCATTTAGGTGTTTATGTTAAAAAATGTAATCGCATATTTTTAACACCTTAATTACGCTTTAATTGCAGTAAATCAACAGCCATGTATAAAATTTAAATCAGTGTCACAATAATTCTGAAAAATACAACCACTGTCTCGGGTACAGATGTATTAGCAAGATGTTATACTATCAAAATACTATACAAAATTATGCGCAAAAAAAAATGATGATACAAAATTTCTAACATCTCGTTATTTTGATCTAATTATTAACGGGTTCATTATACCTCCACCAATACACTACAGTATATAATGTAAACTAGTGAATGAAAGTTTTCTCTTTTTACATCGACCGGGAAGGGAGCAGGAGTTTACTTGTCGAAGGGCTAAATAACCAAAACATCTTCTTCATATATTACAAGTGGGGCTTCAGTCGACATACCTGGAGGTGAGGGTATGTGCGAATTGCGGCAGGATGGGTGTGGTAGATCTACTTAATAAGTGGACGGAACTTAAACTTCAAATGGTGAAATTCTGTTATTTATCGTTTTGGTGAACTTACCGCATTTGTCAAATTAACGCATCTAAGTGTTGCGTTAAAAATTTTAATCGCAAATTTTTTTTGACGCGTTAATCGCAAATTAACGCAGTTTAATCAGCAGCCCTAATATATATATATATATATATATATATATATATATATATATATATATATATATATATATATATATATATATATATATATATATATAAAAGAAAGATAGATAGATAGATAAATTGATAGACAGACGGATATAGAATGATAGATAAATAAATAAATAGATAGATAGATAGATAGATAGATAGATAGATAGATAGATAGATAGATAGATAGATAGATAGATAGATAGATAGATAGATAGATAGATAGATAGATAGATAGATAGATAGATAGATAGATAGATATGAGTTTACCAATAATGTGTAGCCAAGATAAGACTCAACTAGTAAATCACGCACAGCCCACACCGACGTTTATATGTTGTTATTTTTTGGCACCAGTAATTCAATTGATGGGCGAAGGTCTCATAGATTGTATTCACGACAATAACAAACAAACAATACAAACACAAGCAGTGACATAACACCATCGCGTTTCTATGTTTCACTAGTTAAAGAACTATGTTTCACCAGTGCAAGATGCTTCCCTTGCATTTCACTATTCAGTTAAAACGTGTGTCAGACAACAATAAGAAAAAGTTGGAATTGATTGACGTTTTTATTGGGGCGATTGTCTAACGCCCTGTTGTCGCCCTGTGATCGCCAGAGTCTAAACGGTTGAACCGTGGGTGCGTCTATTCTGCTAGCTGTGATTGCAATATAAACCAATACCTGTCAAGTCACACTCGCGTGCCCCCCCCCCCCCAGTCCATTACACTCACGTGGGAACACCACCAGTCTACCGTGCAGTCGGTGTTTCGTGGGAAAGAAGGACTCGACAAAAGGCCACTGGTCGGCAACACTAGTAGGGCGCACGTGAGTAGGACCTTTTGACTGGCTGCTCACCTCTCGCAGGATGGGAGTCGCGTGTCCCCCCTCCCCTTTTTTTTATATCTCTAAATATTTATGATGAGCCTTTTTTCTTAACTGGAGGGAGGGAGAGAGAGGATTAGGGAGAGATAGAAAGAGAGTATTAGGGAGAGGTAGAGAGGAGTTGGGAGAGGTAAAGAAAGAGAGATGGGGGATTAGGGAGAGGTAGAGAGAGAGGATTAGGGAGGTAGAGAGAGAGAGGATCAGGGAGGTAGAGAGAGAGGATTAGGGAGAGGTAGAGAGGAGTTGGGAGAGGTAAAGAAAGAGAGATGGGGGATTAGGGAGAGGTAGAGAGAGAGGATTAGGGAGGTAGAGAGAGAGGATTAGGGAGGTAGAGAGAGAGGATTAGGGAGAGGTAGAGAGAGAGGATTAGGGAGGGAGAGAGAGAGAGGATTAGGGAGAGGTAGAGAGAGAGGATTAGGGAGGTAGAGAGAGAGGATTAGGGAGGTAGAGAGAGAGGATTAGGGAGAGGTAGAGAGAGAGGATTAGGGAGGTAGAGAGAGAGGATTAGGGAGGTAGAGAGAGAGGATTAGGGAGAGGTAGAGAGAGAGGATTAGGGAGGGAGAGAGAGAGAGGATTAGGGAGAGGTAGAGAGAGAGGATTAGGGAGAGGTAGAGAGAGAGGATTAGGGAGGTAGAGAGAGAGGATTAGGGAGGTAGAGAGAGAGGATTAGGGAGGTAGAGAGAGAGGATTAGGGAGAGGTAGAGAGAGAGGATTAGGGAGGTAGAGAGAGAGGATTAGGGAGAGGTAGAGAGAGAGGATTAGGGAGGTATAGAGAGAGGATTAGGGAGAGGTAGAGAGAGAGGATTAGGGAGGGTAGAGAGAGAGGATTAGGGGAGGTAGAGAGAGAGGATTAGGGAGGTAGAGAGAGAGGGATTAGGGAGGGTAGAGAGAGAGGATTAGGGAGAGGTAGAGAGAGAGGATTAGGGGGAGGTAGAGAGAGGATTAGGGAGAGGTAGAGAGAGAGGATTAGGGAGGTAGAGAGAGAGGATTAGGGAGGTAGAGAGAGAGGATTAGGGAGGTAGAGAGAGAGGATTAGGGAGGTAGAGAGAGAGGATTAGGAAGGTAAAGAGAGATGGAGGATCAGAGAGAGAGAGAGAGTTGGGGATCAGGGAGGTAGAGAGAGAGGATTAGGGAGGTAGAGAGAACGAGATGAGGGATCAGGTAGAGGTAGAAAGAGACATTTGGGGAAAGGTACAGAGATAGGATTAGGGAAGGGTAGATAGAGGGGCTACAGAGATGTAGACATAGATACTTAGGGAGAGAGGATAGAGACAGGGAGAGAACGAACGTATACGGTAAGATGAGAGTGCGAGTGAGTGAGTTGAGAGAGGAAGAGGCATAAAGTGGGTGTTTGAATAAGAGGGAACTATAAATAAAAGGAGGGTGGGGGCTGAGAGTGAATATTTTACATTTCACTACATTGTTGATGACATTATTTTGTTTACGTTTTAAGACTTCATTGACATGAACGATCTAGTTCTGTATATCTGTTGGTTTATACTTACAAAACTGAAGCCGTATTGATTCTTCAGAACAATCAGTTCATTGATAGAATGACTATCGTGTTTTTATTGAGAGTTTTAGGAACACTAAAAAACAAAATTTAAACTTGGTAAGTATTAAAAAAGGCAATTTTCCCCCCAATTGTTCTTATATAATAACATTTCCATATAACCCCCCGCCCACCCTCATGTTCATATGATCGTGCATTGTTGTAACAATTTCCCCCATACAAACCCAGTCTCTCTCACAACATACTATATATACATCATCCGTCTAAAACTTCGATTCCCATTCTGTAGTCACTGTAATAGTTGCTACAATGTTCACCTGAAAATAAAAAACACGTCATGTCTGTGTTGAAAACACAATGCGTGACCTCATTATGAATTTAAAATGTGCTGATCAAAGTTCAGTATGTATAATTGAATTTTATTGTTTTTAATTACATTAGTTCATTGCCTCATAAGAGTAAAAACCGATGTCTTTTAAAAAATAAAAAATCTTTGTGCTCACAACTCCTCAAGAGCGCTCTCAGCTCATCTAGAGCGCACACAGCTCGTCTCGAGCGCACACAACTCGTCTAGAGCGCACACAGCTCGTCTCGAGCGCACACAACTCGTCTAGGGCGCACGCATCTCTTCTAGAGCGCACACACAATACAATAAGATAACTTCTATGCATGTAGCTGCCAATTAACAGTAATATGCTCTGTATTCACATAGAGTAGCCTGATAACATCAGAGGGAGAAAAAAGCGTTCGAATTTTACGGACGACTACATTCACGAGTTAATCCCGCAGACCACTAGATTCATAACGCGTATTACAGCTTACCACTAAATTCATCAGCTTATTTACGCAGAACACTCAATTCACGAGTTAATACCTGTGGTCTACTCAATTCACGAGTTAATTCCTGTGGTCTACTCAATTCATCAGTTGAGTCTTGTGGTCTGCTCATTTTACGAGTTAATACCTGTGGTCTACTCAATTCACGAATTAATTCCTGTAGTCTCCTCAATTCACGAATTAATTCCTGTGGTCTACTCAATTCACGAATTAATTCCTGTGGTCTACTCAATTCACGAATTAATTCCTGTGGTCTACTCAATTCACGAATTAATTCCTGTGGTCTACTCAATTCACGAGTTAATTCATGTGGTCTACTCAATTCACGAATTAATTCATGTGGTCTATTCAATTCACGAATTAATTCATGTGGTCTACTCAATTCACGAGTTAATTCCTGTGGTCTACTCAATTCACGAATTAATTCCTGTGGTCTACTCAATTCACGAGTTAATTCATGTGGTCTACTCAATTCACGAGTTAATTCCTGTGGTCTACTCAATTCACGAATTAATTTCCTGTGGTCTACTCAATTCACGAATTAATTCATGTGGTCTACTCAATTCACGAGTTAATTCCTGTGGTCTACTCAATTCACGAGTTAATTCACGTGGTCGACTCAATTTGTGTTTCCGTGTTATACTTGTATATTTGTCAATATGAGTAGGTATAGGTTAAATATCTATATCAGTGAAATTAGTGAAATAATAAAAACGACTAATAAAGACAAAGGTTCAAAAATCATTCTCTCATTGAACACGATTGCTTATGTTTAATGTTTTTGCACTTTTCAGATTTGAAGGGCGCCATGATAGGTAGGTACGGTTCTGATTGTGCCGAGCAATGTACCTACCGGCTGTCTTCCACCTACCCCATTTCCATGTGTGTGTATTTATACGTAGTGCCAACAATATAGTTGAATGACGTTGATTTATTTTGATTTTTCCTTGTCTCCCTTTGTAGGGTTAATATCTACTTCCTGCTATCTATAGTAGTATAGATCAAATTAAACTACATTAAAACCAGTTGGTGTGTCCAGTGTCCACTCTTGTTCGTGTATTTCCATTTATATGACATTTACCATACACACGGTCATACATTATATTTCGTTACAGCCTAATGTAAGCAATCATTTTACGATTTATTCATAGCCTGTGGGTTTTCCCAATTCACCCCTTCCCTTCCCCCCCTCTCCCCCCCACCAGGTTGCCAGTTAACACTAGGTGTCAGCAGACAGCTAGACCCCACTAGCCGCACTCCTGCT
The DNA here is from genome assembly GCA_021962125.1 of Bulinus truncatus. NCBI lineage: Eukaryota > Metazoa > Mollusca > Gastropoda > Planorbidae > Bulinus > Bulinus truncatus. The sequence goes on from JAGDYQ010000007.1 coordinate 14,830,686, forward strand.
AGATATCTGCGACTTCCACCCATGTGGGCGTATCACGCCCGGGCTACACGTTATCAGCTCCTCCCCGATAAACGCATATTGTCCCCCGACATTTTAGTGTGCTAATTTTCTCAATTAGCCGAACACAAAACGGGGCTTACAGCGGACCCTAGAAGGTGTGGGGGGGGGGGGGGAGAGGGGGAGGGGGGAATCCCGCTTGTCTGCCTGCAGCGCCCTTCTAGTCTTCACCCTGATTAGGGTCTTCATGGGTCGCCAGAGTGTGTTGAGATAGGTGAGTTCGTACAGTGATGCCTGTAATCTAAATGTATCAACACAAAAACTGGGAAAGACGCCTGTCTACAAACTAAAGGTCAATTCTAATGGCTGCCATACTGTAGACCTTTACAGTGGGAAAAAAAATAAATAATTATACATTGAAGTTGTTATTTTATCTTACCTTGTAGTTTTACTGAAAGAAAATTGTAAATACTTGTAGCTTTTGTAAACATACACGTGTTCTTTAATTTCATTATTATACAAGCAATTCATGCTGCACATCGGAAAAAAAAAGTAAAAGTTTCCTCTATACAGCCAATACATACCATCGGGTTCAGAGTTCGTCTGTTTCTGTGTGTGTGTGTGTGTGTGTGTGTGTGTGAAGTCCCTGTAAGGATGAGATGAAATCTCTTATATCATATGAACCACTAATGGGACGGTTTTTATGATGCCCTTCTTTCATTCCCACTTTAGCCATGACCTGAAATATCCCTTAGTCCTCACCGGAGATCGAACCAGGTACCTTCAGGTCGACAGTCGAGCGCTTTTACCACACAACTATCCGTCCACCGTCTGTTTCTGTAGCCATGGCTATTATATGGGATTGCGGGAGTAGTACAATGTCCAACCGCCTTTACTTCCCCCAACTAATGTCAGGTACCTATTTGTAGGCTTGGTCTACATAGGGTCTTTGATCGGACTAGAGAGAAGTTCCGGTCCACACCAGGGCTCAAGCTCTAGACCTTTAGGGCTCTACCACACTCTCCACGCTCTATCACACTGTCTCCACGCTCTAAAACACATTACTTTATTTGCCTCCTACCAGGATCGGCATCTCCGTTACTTTGGCAGGCCAATGGGGCGCCAGTTTCAGGGTCCTCTCACGTCAGTCCCGCCATGAGCCCATAGCCTTGGCAAAATTAATGTAGATAGATAGATAGATAGATAGATAGACAGACAGACAGACAGACAGATAGATAGATAGATAGATAGATAGATAGATAGATAGATAGATAGATAGATAGATAGATAGATTCAAAATAGTATATTACTCTTCCCTGAATAGCCATGTACAACGGAACTGGTCCTTTCATTAGCTGACCACTGCAGGTATAATCTTTCATTTATATCTCAAGGTCATTATTTTTTTTTCCCAGATAAGGTCCTTGGACCCGTTGATTTCTCGGTCACAATGCGTTAATGATGTTTCTCATCTCTGTGGGTCCTTTGTTCAAGTTGTCACCTAGGAGATAGACTCTGCATGACAAATCCATCTCTTGACATCTCGTTATGGACCAGCCCTGTAACATTATGTGCCGAGATGCACAGTAAGACTGGTTGCCCTTGGTTCGAGAGACCCTGTTCCCAGGCACGCAGAAGAAATAATAAAAAAAAAACATGAATTAATATCCGAAAATTACTTTAAAAAGGGGTCGGCAATCGGTCTCCCGCAGACCACTAAAGGTCCGCGAAAAAAATTTTGCTGGTCCGCAGAAAAAAATATACAAAAGCAATCTCGTGATTAAGTAAATAATATTAAATTTTATTATAGTGATTTTTATTAATTATGTAGGCATATACACACTCGTATCCACACACACATAAATGATTAATGTAAATGGGAATAAAAATGATAATTTTAGTGGTGCGTGGGAATAAAGTCGTGAATTTAGTGACAACAAACAAGATCCTCGCTGAGAATGAATGGAATTTTTCCAGATCTTGGTGAAAGTTACTTTTAGTCCCACAAATCCCCCAAGCTAAAAATCGGTATCTGACTTTTAAGTTAGGGGAGTAAATGCTACTGGGTTTTGTGCCAACTAGACAACCCTTTTATTATCTGTGGTTACAGAGACACTTCATCTGCCCCAATGCCCTTTAAGGGCTTAAGGAAGTTTACTTTACTTACTAGACATTTATAAATGAGAATAGACATTTATAAGTGAGAATAGACATTTATAAGTGAGAATGGACATTTTATAAGTCAGAATAGTCATTAATAATCTGGTTAAGACAAGTATTATTGATGAAGATTCAATACTTTTGTAAATTTACTATGGGTCACGTGAGCGCTGGACACAAACTGCCAACTGGCCATATAAATGGGGAAATAAACAAAAATACGTTTACATCCGTTTAAAACAGAGAAGTGATATGCAGTTAATTACAAAATATAATCAGCTTTTTTTTACGGCAGAACATAAAGATGAAAGTTGGAGAGATCTCCGGTTATTGCTAAAATGAGTAACAATGGGGTAAGGCCAAAAAAAAAAAACTGTCTGCCGAACGTCAACAGCGTCATAAAAAATAAAGACCTCAGTGTGTTGAGAATTCCCACACACTCTCAGGTAATAAACGCACGCGATTATATCAGGTGTCGCTCGGTGAGATCTGCCGGACGGGTCGCTGGGGGGGGGGGGGTGTTGAGAGGGACGGTCCATTGTTTTCTTAATTGCATTAGAATACTGGCCTGTGTGGAAAGATGGCTTATGTAGCATCCAATGCTAATGTTATCAGTTGGTGCTGAGATGAATGGGAAAGGGAAGACTTAAGTGGGGGGGGGGGCGGAGAGGGGGGGGATTAAGGTGGGGGGGGGGGTCGTACTGTACATTCAAATGAATAGAAATGAAGGAATGACTGTTGTTGTTGTTGTTGTGAACCACGTGGGAGGTAAGTCAGTAGTAGGTTGAGATGGCATGTCCGTGTTGAATCCCCAGGTACCTGTCAATGATTGGTCTTAACTTAATGTGTGCACTCTAATTCCGCTCACGTTATGTAAGCTTGACCAGTTTTTCCCATTGTGACCGTTGATATGTGTAAGAATAATTGCATGCCTGTGTGTTCGGTGTTAGCTTGAATGATCGCATAACAGTAATAACAGTATGTGCAAATAGCTTATAAAAATAAAATGTGACGTGATTTCTGATTTGAACTCTAATAATATGCCATGCCCTCATTGAACTCTAACACACCATGCCCTCACTGAACTCTTATATACCATGCCCTCACTGAACTCTAACACACCATGCCCTCACTGAACTTTAATATACCATGCCCTCATTGAACTCTAACACACCATGCCCTCATTGCTGTCATCTTAGCGCTTCTTTATTTGAGGCTATAGAAGCGCATAGATCACTTGCATAGAAAAAAAAACCGCATTTCTGGGCCACAATAGAGAGACTAGCGAAGACATTGTGTTAGTGTGTGTGTGTGTGTGTGTGTGTGTGTGTGTGTGTGTGTGTGTGTGTGTGTGTGTGTGTGTGTTTGTTGTCTTCCTCTATTATGTCTCTGTAAAACTTTTAACTATAGGCCTATCTCACCTTCGGGTATTTGCAGCGTGCTCTTAATAAAAACAAAAATTTATATTTATAACTACGATGTGCATAGTACTTAATTCATGTGATACCGGTACAATTTATCTATTAAAAAAAAACACATTGTAAAGTACGTATGGGATCAAAAATATATAAAATGCAAACGTCTTTATTTTACAAGTATTTCTTGAGCATATTCATGAATTAAAACGAATTAAATCTGTGCATATTCCATCCTGCCTCTCCTGTATACAACCAGCCACCACTCCCTCCCTCCCTCTAGCTCCCTCCCAGCCCCCTCCCCGGTCTGTCAACTTATCAGAAATCCTCTTAATAAAGGAAGATGAAAATGTTAATTATATTATGTTAATGATCTGATGATACGTGGCCTTACTACGTGCTGCTAGTAGCAGTTTCACACTTAGCCACGGCTGCTCAATTAAACCTTAGTTAGCGCGCATGTAATAACTTTCTTTTGTCGTTTATTATGGCGCGATAGAAGTGGAGGGGTGGGGGAGGGGTGCAAATTAGGAAGGAGGGGGAGGGGGTGTCAATGGAAAAACAAAAACAAGGTGTTAGGGAGGGAGGAATATTTAAAATGTTCTTGAAATAAAATTAAAAAAAAAAAGTAATTATTGTACTTGAAGTAAAATAATATCCCAGGAGTTCTTGAATAGTGTTTTTGTTTGTCTCCGTTTACAGACACAGGGGATACAGTATTATTATTTTATGTCAGCAAAGTGTTTTTACGAGGCGAACATTTCAAGAATACTCCAGGTCACAAGTCAAATACTCCAGCTCTATTCAGTGATTGATTTACATTATGGCAGAGCTACATTGTTGGCTACGATCTAGTTACTATACAATTATTTTATTATAACAATAATGCCATTATTTGGTTTCAACATTGCCGATCAATTTTGATCAACGAGTTTAACAAAAATCATTGTTTCGTGGACGTAATTACACATCACAAGACAATAGATGTTCGTTGAGTCATGAAGTTCATCACACTATCTCTTATAGGATGTTAGAATGATTAATCTTCCACAATCTGTCTACACTATGAAAAAGAGCCGGTCAAATGGAATGATAATTTAATTGGTTGCCGAGGGCAACATCAGCCTGTAGCGTGATGGGGAGGCATGTGAGGGCGGGCCCCCACCCTGCGTTTTGTCTGCCCCCCTCTGCTTTATCGCTCTACTTAGTAACATCTTGTCTGCCCCCCCGGTATTGGCCTGGCCCCTGCTGTAAAATTTTCACGCTACGGGGCTGGGGTACCCACGGCTAGAGACTTTTATTTGGCTTACCATAAGGAAGAGCATTCTAAACACTTTTCTGTGCCCCTGAACTTGAATGACAACAGTTGAGGGGGGGCGATAGTTACCCAAATTTCAAAGATTATCAGGAGCCCCCAAATATAACTTTGGCTGGGACGCCTAAAAACTTAGAACTGCTTTGTATCGAAGTTTGATTGTTGTCATTCTTATTGAAATAGTAAATTTTTGAATGAAAATGAAAAATTAAAGGCTAAAATTTTCATGTTGATTTTTCATCACCTTAGCTAATGAAACCTTCTCAAACAAGTTTTTAATCTCTTTTTACAATTTTTACTTTTTTTTTATTTTTATAAATATAAAAAGTAGATTTTTATCTTTGCTCCTTTTCCGATCGTCAACATCTGTGTTGGTTGTACGTTGTAATATTTTTTTTAAATTCTGACCAACCATTCATTCATTCATATCGTCATAAAAACAGCAAACAATGAAATGAAAGATTGCTTTATGTCATGTTCTTATACTTTTTTACCATTCTGAGGTGTGCAACAGTGCCTCTAAGAGAAAAGAGTTTGCAGCAGTTATTAAAATGTGTGTGTTCCTCTGTTGAACAGGCGTGATTAGATCACTACCAGCCATTCATCTTACATTGTAATGAACGCTCGTTACTCTAAACCGTTATATTGCACGAAACAGCACTTCTATTGTCGCTATGATGAACTTCTTTATTTATTATTAAACCGTGGAATTCCAAAAAAAAAATTTAAAAAAATGGTGGTGTATTAGAGAGTTCTCGTTGACAAAATTACAGGGAGTCGTTATACTAGGGGACATTGTGTTATACCAGGGAACATTGTGTTATACTAGGGGACATTGTGTTATACCAGGGAACATTGTGTTAAACTAGGGGACATTGTGTTATACTAGGGACATTGTGTTATACCAGGGAACATTGTGTTA
>JAGDYQ010000007.1:14836994-14969494 GCA_021962125.1 Bulinus truncatus
AAAAAAGCCACAATGAAAGACGCACACAACTCACCAAAAAGCACCATGCACCTCTGTCAGCATTTGGCCGTAACTGTTAGGCTATATATCACTTAATGGAATAGCTTCTGTTATAAGTCTAGCATTTATTCAACTCTCAGACAGTTAAGTGTTCGGAGCCATTATTCAGATAATGTTTTAGGGCGTTCATATGTCGTGATAACATACTATCTGAGTCAGTGAAAGATAATGTAAGACATAAAAAAGTGCATCATCTCAATGTGTGATCACCATCACAGAAATATAGATTATGCAGAAAGATAACCGCTGTTTAAAATTGTGTATTTTCTACAAATATAAATGACGTCGTTACTGTTATTGGCTTTCTAATAGTGTGACACCTAATTATTGATAGACAACACAGAATATAAATTATACAATTCAAGTTTTTTTTTTCGAAATCCGCCATGTTTGTGTATTAGTCTATAGAGTATCAATATTTAGGCGCTACACAGTGTACAAAGTAAAATAAAACAAACGACGGCATTTTTTTTAGTCATTGGTAGATGCGATGCGCTTTCTGTATGATATAAATTCTGTGGTACACAATAGCACTTCCGACAAAAGCTGTGAACAAAAAACAACAGTCTATTCTGTAATTACTTCTTCCATTTCAGAAACGCAGTGGCTACGGTTCGGTCCGACCGAACCCGTATTTTTTTTCTTCGGGTACCAGCCATAGATATTGCTTCACACCCTAACCCTATCCCTAACCATATCCCTAACCCTATCCCTATCCCTAACCCTATCCCTAACCCTAACCCTATCCCTATCCCTAACCCTAATCCTGAAAAAAAAATATATATGCCATACTCCTTATACCCTAATATAATGGTTTTGGCTGGTGCCGGAGCCACTGCGTTTAAGAAATACCTTATTAAAAATATCATTGCTAATTAAAATGCCGATCCGGCCTTAGAAAAACTAAATTACATTTTTTAGTGACCTTGCCGTCGAAGAATTAGACGATGCTCATTAAATAATGACCCAGTAATGTATCGTGATAATAAAGATAAAATAAAAACAATTACGGCGGGGGTCGGAAAAAGTAAATTAAACTGAGGTATACCCTTTCTGGATTATGTATAATTTATATTCTGTGATTATAATTTATATTCTGTGATCACCACGGCATCTCCTAGCATCTTATAAAGTCAGACTTGGCTGCACGTTCCCTATAAACATGGTGACCTACTTAGCATCAGTTGTTTTTTAAATAACTTAAATTTTTAACCAAATTCATGGACGTAACTTAGACAGTGTGTTAATGAAATAAATAAGTAAAAATTAATTATGATATTAAACGTAAATAAATAATAAAGTGCTTGACGTTCAACAAGGCACATAGCGATAAGTGGCGATAATAATAGAAATACCTCACTTAAAATAACAACAACAAAATAACAAATGAACTATATAAGCCTTTAAGATATATCATTTTCTGTCTGGAACTACCCCCATCCCCACCTTGCCTTATCACAGCGCACAATGATCCCAGGAAATTCCTTGTCAACCCGGACGTTGCCAGTTGACCTTTTTACTTAACAGGGTGACCTCTCACATGAGGGGCAATATTGATTTATATCAACCGGGTATACAGACGTCAACAAGAAATTCCGTAACGTTTCTATATTTGAACAAGGAAGTAGTACTTCATAACTTAATTCATTGGGTTTTCTACGTACAGTGTACTTTTTTTTTACAAATATCTTCACTGAGGTATAGCGATTAGTTTTGAATGTATTAATAAATAATTACGTTTTTTTTTGGAAGGGGGGAATTCGAAATAGATGTATATATATATATATATATATAAATAGATGTATAGGCTAATTATATGTTTAAAAAATTTGGCTATTGCACATAAAAATACAGTGTTGTCTAGTTTTTGATGAAATATAGATTTTTTTTCTAGGTTTTGGAGTAGATTACAACGTTTGTTCTTACCAGTCCAGACCTGTTCTTACGTATTGGGGGAGGGGGATGCTAGGCAAATTATATTAATAATTATTTTCTGATGCCCGATGCCTAAACAATGTTAAGGTCCGTCGCTTGCAAGTCTTGTATCCGTTTGAACCCATGTGCTGGGCCATACAGTTAGCAATTTACGCCTGACAGTTTTGTTAAACTTTCCCACAGTATTTCTAGTAGAAGTAATAAACACCCCTTGAGATGGTTTAATAAATGAGCACCATAAAATATCACAGATGAAAGATTATAGTTTTATTGCATTAAAGAAAAATAGAATCCAGACAGTACCCTTCCAGCAGGGGGTGGGGGTGGGGGGGTAGATGTTAGCCCCACATCAGTCCCACTCGACTGCGGTCCTGCTATTTCATTTGTGTCCTATGTATTGTGTGAATGAATCATTTAGGTTCTCACAATACTGTACGGTAAATTTTATACATGTATTATTATTGAAATATATTCAAATTACCCTTTACGAATACATCTTGATGTTTTATTGGTGAAAGACCCAAGCCAAGTACCAACTCAGACTGCTGAACAACTGTTTGATAGAAAGTAGAAAAAAAAATTCATTTTGTCTCACTGATAAATCACATTTTTAACTTTGTCTTTTTTATGCTCCTTCCCACCCTCCGGTAAAATGCGTCCTAAGTATTGGCCTGCTCAGCAACAGGCAATAGATTTATTTACCATAATATTTCTTTACCTGCATGTTTTTTTTCTTTTTGTATGAAGGTTCCTTATTGATAATTCTGGCACCATTCTCTGTAACCGACGTCCGTTTGTCCTCCAATAGCCTAATCAGTACAAAAGTTTTTTTTTGTTATAGACTATAGAAAATATGTGTGAACATATTTGTTAGCTAATTTATTCAGTGTTTACAACAGAGACATTTCACACCCATTACCGAATAGCCCAAGCTGGATTTATTTTTCAGGCACAAGTATTGAATTAATTTCACCGATTTGACAAAAAAAAAGATTTCCATAAAAGGTTAATTCTACTTCAAGTTCGATCTATTCTCTAAGCTGGTCACTAACTCGTGTCAATGATTAAAAATTGGCAATGTGCCACAATGTGTTGCAGCTACGAAAATAGTGTTCATTTGAGAAATACATATACTGAAGTGTTGAGGACCTTTCAATGACATTCTTGATCACTGCTATGATGTTTTATACTTGACGACTCATTATAGATTAATCTAGATCAGGGATCCCCCAAACTCGGATCTACAATTAGTTTTGTGCGACTCTCTTAAATCCATTAAAAAAATAATTTTACAACTTTTTAAACCAAATTTTGATACAATGACTATGTTTCGGCTCTTTAAATTATTTTTTACTAAACAATATAGGGCGCGGGTCTCATCTACCTTGTATGTTTGTTACCCCTTTCTAGATAGTTGATACACCACTGAATTAAAAATGCTCAAATGGTAGCCCGTAGTGTACAGTGAGATGTTAAGGGGCTCCTTGAGACGAATTTCGGCCCACGGCGGACTCGTGAGTCCCATTACAAAAACATCTAATATAATAATAGCGGTTTGGGCTCAGCGTTAAATTGAAAGCACAATTCAAGAATTCAAAATGGCGTCTTGCTGGCGTCTCGATTCGATAAATGTTTTTTTTTTTTAAATCTAAAGGCCGAAATGTGAAATAATTCCATTAAAATTTTTTTTTTTGTGTTTCTACAACATAATACCTCTTTAAATTGTAATAAAATCATGAAGAAATCCTATATGTCCAAAACCGAAAATAACCTAGCCTACTGATCAAACATAAGGGAATATAACTCTATGCATAGATTTTGCAGGGTCCAGCCAGTCATAAAATAATTTAAAATATTATCTCCACATTACATGCAACACTTAAAAAAAAACAACAACACTATCAACAAACGGGAACGTCTTGGGGGTTGTTGTATCCCTTTGGGCCACATATGTCTTGTAGCAATATACCTGGTGTACATGGACGCCCCATCGGGCTTGGTGGATTTCTTCATCATGTACCCCGTGATATTGTGACGGGTGCGACTTCCTGGTCTATGGCCAGTACATACGACACGTTACTATTATGCAATCAGGCTACACCCACATACATATGCTTATTTATTTTTAAATTGATAACAATTTTACCATATCATTATTTTATAAACTTAACTGATCCCTTGTTTTTGGTTGTGGAATGACACGCCCACTTGTAGACAGTCTTGTATGTTACATTGTATTATTTAAACGAGTTTGTATGTTAATTTGTATTATTTAAACGAGTTTGTATTTACATTGTATTATTCAAACGAGTTTGTATGTTACATTGTATTATTTAAACGAGTTTGTTTGTTAATTTGTATTATTTAAACGAGTTTCCATTATTCTTTGACGTGTTGTACATTTTATTCACTCCTGATAAAATGAATCGTATGTCCGTATATCATCTATATGTTCTATCTTAGGCCTACATTTTTAACACTTCTTGGTTTTCATTTGGTTCATATCCACGCAGTACTTGGTTTTCATTTGGTCCATATCCACGCAGTACTTGGTTTTCATTTGGTTCATATCCACGCAGTACTTGGTTTTCATTTGGTTCATATCCCATGCTGTACATGTAGGCTACTTGGTTTTCATTTGGTTCATATCCACGCGGTACTTGGTTTTCATTTGGTTCATATCCCATGCAGTACATGTAGGCTACTTGGTTTTCATTTGGTTCATATCCACGCAGTACTTGGTTTTCATTTGGTTCATATCTACGCAGGACTTGGTTTTCATTTGGTTCATATCTACGCAGTACTTGGTTTTCATTTGGTCCATATCTACGCAGTACTTGGTTTTCATTTGGTTCATATCTACGCAGTACGTGTACTTGGTTTTCATTTGGTTCATATCCACGCAGTACTTGGTTTTCATTTGGTTCATATCTACGCAGTACTTGGTTTTCATTTGGTTCATATCTACGCAGTACTTGGTTTTCATTTGGTTCATATCCCATGCAGTACATGTAGGCTACTTGGTTTTCATTTGGTTCATATCCACGCAGTACTTGGTTTTCATTTGGTTCATATGCACGCAGTACTTGGTTTTCATTTGGTTCATATCCACGCAGTACTTGGTTTTCATTTGGTTCATATCTACGCAGTACTTGGTTTTCATTTGGTTCATATCTACGCAGTACGTGTATTTGGTTTTCATTTGGTTCATATCCACGCAGTACTTGGTTTTCATTTGGTTCATATGCACGCAGTACTTGGTTTTCATTTGGTTCATATCTACGCAGTACTTGGTTTTCATTTGGTTCATATCTACGCAGTACTTGGTTTTCATTTGGTTCATATCCACGCAGTACTTGGTTTTCATTTGGTTCATATCCACGCAGTACTTGGTTGTCATTTGGTTCATATCCACGCAGTACTTGGTTTTCATTTGGTTCATATCTACGCAGTACTTGGTTTTCATTTGGTTCATATCTATGCAGTACTTGGTTTTCATTTGGTTCATATCTACCAGGTACTTGGTTTTCATTTGGTTCATATCTACGCAGTACTTGGTTTTCATTTGGTTCATATCATATCTACGCAGTACTTGGTTTTCATTTGGTTCATATCTACGCAGTACTTGGTTTTCATTTGGTTCATATCCACGCAGTACTTGGTTTTCATTTGGTTCATATCCACGCAGTACTTGGTTGTCATTTGGTTCATATCCACGCAGTACTTGGTTTTCATTTGGTTCATATCTACGCAGTACTTGGTTTTCATTTGGTTCATATCTATGCAGTACTTGGTTTTCATTTGGTTCATATCTACCAGGTACTTGGTTTTCATTTGGTTCATATCTACGCAGTACTTGGTTTTCATTTGGTTCATATCATATCTACGCAGTACTTGGTTTTCATTTGGTTCATATCTACGCAGTACTTGGTTTTCATTTGGTTCATATCTACGCAGTACTTGGTTTTCATTTGGTCCATATCTATGCAGTACTTGGTTTTCATTTGTTTCATATCCACGCAGTACTTGGTTTTCATTTGGTTCATATCCACACAGTACTTGGTTTTCATTTGGTTCATATCCACGCAGTACTTGGTTTTCATTTGGTTCATATCTACGCAGTACTTGGTTTTCATTTGGTTCATATCTACGCAGGACTTGGTTTTCATTTGGTTCATATCTACGCAGTACTTGGTTTTCATTTGGTTCATATCTACACAGTACGTGTACTTGGTTTTCATTTGGTTCATATTCACGCAGTACTTGGTTTTCATTTGGTTCATATCTACGCAGTACTTGGTTTTCATTTGGTCCATATCTACGCAGTACTTGGTTTTCATTTGGTTCATATCTACGCAGTACGTGTACTTGGTTTTCATTTGGTTCATATCCACGCAGTACTTGGTTTTCATTTGGTTCATATCTACGCAGTACTTGGTTTTCATTTGGTTCATATCCACGCAGTACTTGGTTTTCATTTGGTTCATATCCATGCAGTACTTGGTTGTCATTTGGTTCATATCCACGCAGTACTTGGTTTTCATTTGGTTCATATCCACGCAGTACTTGGTTTTCATTTGGTTCATATCTACGCAGTACTTGGTTTTCATTTGGTTCATATCTACGCAGTACTTGGTTTTCATTTGGTTCATATCTACCAGGTACTTGGTTTTCATTTGGTTCATATCTACGCAGTACTTGGTTTTCATTTGGTTCATATCATATCTACGCAGTACTTGGTTTTCATTTGGTTCATATCTACGCAGTACTTTGTTTTCATTTGGTTCATATCTACGCAGTACTTGGTTTTCATTTGGTCCATATCTACGCAGTACTTGGTTTTCATTTGTTTCATATCTACGCAGTACTTGGTTTTCATTTGGTTCATATCCACACAGTACTTGGTTTTCATTTGGTTCATATCCACGCAGTACTTGGTTTTCATTTGGTTCATATCTACGCAGTACTTGGTTTTCATTTGGTTCATATCTACGCAGGACTTGGTTTTCATTTGGTTCATATCTACGCAGTACTTGGTTTTCATTTGGTTCATATCTACACAGTACGTGTACTTGGTTTTCATTTGGTTCATATTCACGCAGTACTTGGTTTTCATTTGGTTCATATCTACGCAGTACTTGGTTTTCATTTGGTTCATATCTACGCACAACGTGTACTTGGTTTTCATTTGGTTCATATCTACGCAGTACTTGGTTTTCATTTGGTTCATATCCACGCAGTACGTGTACTTGGTTTTCATTTGGTTCATATCCACGCAGTACTTGGTTTTCATTTGGTTCATATGCACGCAGTACTTGGTTTTCATTTGGTTCATATCTACGCAGTACTTGGTTTTCATTTGGTTCATATCTACGCAGTACTTGGTTTTCATTTGGTTCATATCCACGCAGTACTTGGTTTTCATTTGGTTCATATCCACGCAGTACTTGGTTTTCATTTGGTTCATATCCACGCAGTACTTGGTTTTCATTTGGTTCATATCTACGCAGTACTTGGTTTTCATTTGGTTCATATCTACGCAGTACTTGGTTTTCATTTGGTTCATATCTACCAGGTACTTGGTTTTCATTTGGTTCATATCTACGCAGTACTTCGTTTTCATTTGGTTCATATCCACGCAGTACTTGGTTTTCATTTGGTTCATATCCACACAGTACTTGGTTTTCATTTGGTTCATATCCACGCAGTACTTGGTTTTCATTTGGTTCATATCATATCTACGCAGTACTTGGTTTTCATTTGGTTCATATCATATCTACGCAGTACTTGGTTTTCATTTGGTTCATATCCACGCAGTACTTGGTTTTCATTTGGTTCATATCCACACAGTACTTGGTTTTCATTTGGTTCATATCCACGCAGTACTTGGTTTTCATTTGGTTCATATCTACGCAGTACTTCGTTTTCATTTGGTCCATATCTACGCAGTACTTGGTTTTCATTTGGTCCATATCTACGCAGTACTTCGTTTTCATTTGGTGCATATCTACGCAGTACTTCGTTTTCATTTGGTCCATATCTACGCAGTACTTGGTTTTCATTTGGTTCATATCCCATGCAGTACATGTAGGCTACTTGGTTTTCATTTTGTTCATATCCACGCAGTACTTGGTTTTCATTTGGTTCATATCTACGCAGTACTTGGTTTTCATTTGGTTCATATCTACGCAGGACTTGGTTTTCATTTGGTTCATATCTACGCAGTACTTGGTTTTCATTTGGTTCATATCCCATGCAGTACATGTAGGCTACTTGGTTTTCATTTGGTTCATATCCACGAAGTACTTGGTTTTCATTTGGTTAATATCTACGCAGTACTTGGTTTTCATTTGGTTCATATCCACGCAGTACTTGGTTTTCATTCGGTTCATATCTACGCAGTACTTGGGTTTCATTTGGTTCATATCTACGCAGGACTTGGTTTTCATTTGGTTCATATCTACGCAGTACTTGGTTTTCATTTGGTTCATATCTACACAGTACGTGTACTTGGTTTTAATTTGGTTCATATCTACACAGTACTTGGTCTTCATTTGGTTCATATATACGCAGTACTTGGTTTTCATTTGGTTCATATCTACGCAGTACTTGGTTTTCATTTGGTTCATATCTACGCACAACGTGTACTTGGTTTTCATTTGGTTCATATCTACGCAGTACTTGGTTTCCATTCGGTTCATATGCACGCAGTACTTGGTTTTCACTTGGTTCATATCCACGCAGTACTTGGTTTTCATTTGGTTCATATCTACGCAGTACTTGGTTTTCATTTGGTTCATATCTACGCAGTACTTGGTTTTCATTTGGTTCATATCCACGCAGTACTTGGTTTTCATTTGGTTCATATCTACGCAGTACTTGGTTTTCATTTGGTTCATATCTACGCAGTACGTGTACTTGGTTTTCATTTGGTTCATATCCACGCAGTACTTGGTTTTCATTTGGTTCATATGCACGCAGTACTTGGTTTTCATTTGGTTCATATCTACGCAGTACTTGGTTTTCATTTGGTTCATATCTACGCAGTACTTGGTTTTCATTTGGTTCATATCCACGCAGTACTTGGTTTTCATTTGGTTCATATCCACGCAGTACTTGGTTTTCATTTGGTTCATATCCACGCAGTACTTGGTTTTCATTTGGTTCATATCTACGCAGTACTTGGTTTTCATTTGGTTCATATCTACGCAGTACTTGGTTTTCATTTGGTTCATATCTACACAGTACGTGTACTTGGTTTTAATTTGGTTCATATCTACGCAGTACTTGGTCTTCATTTGGTTCATATATACGCAGTACTTGGTTTTCATTTGGTTCATATCTACGCAGTACTTGGTTTTCATTTGGTTCATATCTACGCACAACGTGTACTTGGTTTTCATTTGGTTCATATCTACGCAGTACTTGGTTTCCATTCGGTTCATATGCACGCAGTACTTGGTTTTCACTTGGTTCATATCCACGCAGTACTTGGTTTTCATTTGGTTTATATCTACGCAGTACTTGGTTTTCATTTGGTTCATATCTACGCAGTACTTGGTTTTCATTTGGTTCATATCCACGCAGTACTTGGTTTTCATTTGGTTCATATCTACGCAGGACTTGGTTTTCATTTGGTTCATATCTACGCAGTACGTGTACTTGGTTTTCATTTGGTTCATATCCACGCAGTACTTGGTTTTCATTTGGTTCATATGCACGCAGTACTTGGTTTTCATTTGGTTCATATCTACGCAGTACTTGGTTTTCATTTGGTTCATATCTACGCAGTACTTGGTTTTCATTTGGTTCATATCCACGCAGTACTTGGTTTTCATTTGGTTCATATCCACGCAGTACTTGGTTTTCATTTGGTTCATATCCACGCAGTACTTGGTTTTCATTTGGTTCATATCTACGCAGTACTTGGTTTTCATTTGGTTCATATCCACGCAGTACTTGGTTTTCATTTGGTTCATATCCACACAGTACTTGGTTTTCATTTGGTTCATATCCACGCAGTACTTGGTTTTCATTTGGTTCATATCTACGCAGTACTTCGTTTTCATTTGGTCCATATCTACGCAGTACTTGGTTTTCATTTGGTCCATATCTACGCAGTACTTCGTTTTCATTTGGTGCATATCTACGCAGTACTTCGTTTTCATTTGGTCCATATCTACGCAGTACTTGGTTTTCATTTGGTTCATATCCCATGCAGTACATGTAGGCTACTTGGTTTTCATTTTGTTCATATCCACGCAGTACTTGGTTTTCATTTGGTTAATATCTACGCAGTACTTGGTTTTCATTTGGTTCATATCTACGCAGTACTTGGTTTTCATTTGGTTCATATCCACGCAGGACTTGGTTTTCATTTGGTTCATATCTACGCAGTACTTGGTTTTCATTTGGTTCATATCTACGCAGTACTTGGTTTTCATTTGGTTCATATCTACGCAGTACTTGGTTTTCATTTGGTTCATATCCACGCAGTACTTGGTTTTCATTTGGTTCATATCTACGCAGTACTTGGTTTTCATTTGGTTCATATCCACGCAGTACTTGGTTTTCATTTGGTTCATATCCACGCAGTACTTGGTTTTCATTTGGTTCATATCCACGCAGTACTTGGTTTTCATTTGGTTCATATCTACGCAGTACTTGGTTTTCATTTGGTTCATATCCACGCAGTACTTGGTTTTCATTTGGTTCATATCCACACAGTACTTGGTTTTCATTTGGTTCATATCTACGCAGTACTTGGTTTTCATTTGGTTCATATCCACGCAGTACTTGGTTTTCATTTGGTTCATATCCACGCAGGACTTGGTTTTCATTTGGTTCATATCTACGCAGTACTTGGTTTTAATTTGGTTCATATCTACGCAGTACTTGGTTTTCATTTGGTTCATATCTACGCAGTACGTGTACTTGGTTTTCATTTGGTTCATATCCACGCAGTACTTGGTTTTCATTTGGTTCATATCTACGCAGTACTTGGTTTTCATTTGGTTCATATCTACGCAGGACTTGGTTTTCATTTGGTTCATATCTACGCAGTACTTGGTTTTCATTTGGTTCATATCCCATGCAGTACATGTAGGCTACTTGGTTTTCATTTGGTTCATATCCACGCAGTACTTGGTTTTCATTTGGTTAATATCTACGCAGTACTTGGTTTTCATTTGGTTCATATCCACGCAGTACTTGGTTTTCATTCGGTTCATATCTACGCAGTACTTGGGTTTCATTTGGTTCATATCTACGCAGGACTTGGTTTTCATTTGGTTCATATCTACGCAGTACTTGGTTTTCATTTGGTTCATATCTACACAGTACGTGTACTTGGTTTTAATTTGGTTCATATCTACGCAGTACTTGGTCTTCATTTGGTTCATATATACGCAGTACTTGGTTTTCATTTGGTTCATATCTACGCAGTACTTGGTTTTCATTTGGTTCATATCTACGCACAACGTGTACTTGGTTTTCATTTGGTTCATATCTACGCAGTACTTGGTTTTCATTCGGTTCATATGCACGCAGTACTTGGTTTTCATTTGGTTCATATCTACGCAGTACTTGGTTTTCATTTGGTTCATATCTACGCAGTACTTGGTTTTCATTTGGTTCATATCCACGCAGTACTTGGTTTTCATTTGGTTCATATCTACGCAGTACTTGGTTTTCATTTGGTTCATATCTACGCAGTACGTGTACTTGGTTTTCATTTGGTTCATATCCACGCAGTACTTGGTTTTCATTTGGTTCATATGCACGCAGTACTTGGTTTTCATTTGGTTCATATCTACGCAGTACTTGGTTTTCATTTGGTTCATATCTACGCAGTACTTGGTTTTCATTTGGTTCATATCCACGCAGTACTTGGTTTTCATTTGGTTCATATCCACGCAGTACTTGGTTTTCATTTGGTTCATATCCACGCAGTACTTGGTTTTCATTTGGTTCATATCTACGCAGTACTTGGTTTTCATTTGGTTCATATCCTAAAGTAAATGCTGATGTAAAGTTGTCTGGGTATTCCCCCCCCCCCCAACGTTCTTTCCAAACAATCTTTTTTTTTATTTACAACACCTATCATGTTACAATGAAAAGATTAATGTGCACGGAATGCGTGCATTTCTGCTTGACTTGTGTTATCTTCGTGTTACAAATACGTCGTGATGTTTTGTATTTAAAAAAAAAACCCAGCAGTATTTCTTAATTATCTTAATAAATCATAGTACATTTATCACACTAGCCTACATGGAAGTGCTAATACAAAAATGTACGCAAACAATATATCGGGAACGCTAAAAAAAAAATAACTAATATTTCTAGAAACTAATATAATAAAAAGGACTGGAAAATAAACGCCGTATTGAGGGTCACTTCTGACAACCCTCTTTAATATGACAGGGCAGTCGGTGGAGTGTGTGTCCCAGTTGGCAGAGGTTATCGGGGGCCAAAGATCTTCTTGATGGCGCCCCTGACTATTCGCGCGGTACACGTTACAGTTTTAAAATACTTCAACGGCAGTAAAATGTATTATTTGATTGTGTAGTGAGAGACGCGGACCTCGTCAGAGAATGAAATATTTACATTGACTTTTAGTTCAGTTTCATCCACCGGCGGCGGAACGAAATATTTTAAGGGGGGGGGGGGCAAGTCAAAATATGACCGAAAGACAAATTTTACCCCCTTAATTCAATAATAGAATATAGTAATTCTGTAGCAAGTATTTAATCGATATTATTAAAAAATAATATATTAAAAAAAATAAAAATGAACATTGAGCACTTCTGTCGTCCACTGATTCGTAATGTCAGTTTGTTTACAAATTTAATAGTGAAATTAGATTAGAAAATTACTGATAATTATCATGAATGGTGATGAACATGAAACTGAAAAAATTACATTTGCCGTCGTCATTCGGTAGATGACAATACTTCTCTATACTTATAAGACGCATTTGCTGTCTGTCTGTCTGTTCCCTTAAAACTCAAGATCCAGATAACCAAATAACGTGAAATTTGGTACGCATACACAAAATTACATGGGAAATGTTCTTAAACAGGTTTCGTTCCATCTCAATGGGTACTTTAATTGTAATTAATTATTTTGAATATCAAAGACATGAAAATTGGCAAACTTTTACCCCGATTTCAGGTTTTACGAGCTTCTCTCCCACATAGCTAACTTAGTATAAATATGATCGGTACGGGGAACCAAATATCACATTACTTACTATGTTATTACATTCCATTCCTTCATCCATAGGAATTGTCATCTTTTGCTACAGTCATGCCTAAGAGAGAGAGAGAGAAAGGGAGGGAGGGAGATAGGGGGGAGGGATAGAGGGAGGGAGGGAGGGAGAGAGAGAGGGGGGAAGGGAAGAGAGAGGGGGGGAAGGGGAGAGAGAGAGGGGGGAAGGGGAGAGAGAGGGAGGGAGGGGGAAAGAGAGAGAGAGGGGGGGGGAGAAAGAGAGAGGAACTGCCAAAAATGTTGTGTATCACATTGCTTTAAGATAAATGTACCCTTTTATTGCATGCAAATAAACCCTTTTTTTACGCGTCTTATTTTAAATCTTAATTAAACGTCAAATTACGCTTCTTAAATAAACAGAAAACCTTATTTTAAACCCGGGAAAATCCGGGTACTTGCAACTAGTTTTAAAATATGCCACAACAACTCTCAATAATGTGATTACTGTAAAATGTAAATTAATTATAATTTCTTTCAAATATTAAATTTAAGAAATAAATCAAATGAATTATGAAAATGAAAATGATACATTTAAACTCAAATGAATTACAAAGTTAAAAAAGTTAAACAAAGTTAAAACTTTAGGGGTGGCAGACTGGAAATTCAAGGGGGGGGGGGCGCCGCCACCCCTTAAAAGTTTTAGGGGGGGGGCGCTGCCCCCCCCTGCCGCCTGCTCCGCCGCCAGTGGTTTCATCTCAACCCATGACATCCTATTTGATGTTTACAGTTATAGTTTTTTCTCTCAAGCGGCACTCAAGATGGTCACGTGAGCTCAAACCGTAATTTAGGTCAGATAAAGATCATTTTGTTTAAAAAAAAAAAAAATGAAGGAGTGATTTGTTAATAGTTTTCAATAACATGTCGAAAGTTATTTAAAAAATAAAACAATTAACAAGCTGGCATACAAAAAACACAGAATACTAACAATATTGTTAAATGGTAACTAAATTTGAAACATTTTTTCGTTCTCAGTTGTCTACTATTTACATTCATTCCTCTCTCAAACATTAACAAATACAGGCCAATCTATATACATAATCGTCTAACATAGACGGTGGTTCGACCGTTTGACAGACTTTCACACCGTGCGGTGTAAAGGATTGTTCATGGCAATAAAAGCCACATGTCTGCACGTTACAAATACACGGCACCGCACGAGTTGAAAGAGTACATCGCTAAAAAAAGAGTCTGAAGACGAAGTGAGATTCTACGTCACACGGAGTTAAAAAAAACAGCGCGCGTCGACCGCCAGTATAAAAATAGTCTGGGGAATTCCAAAATTACTAAATGCGAGTATATTTGGTGCGCATTTTGTTTATCAATTATTTGTCGTGATTATTTAATATTTCTTCTTCGTCTTTAGTATTTACTATTTCTTCTTCAACTGCACACATCTACAGATTTCTTATTATTGGTAGTGAGTATTTAATATTTCTTCTTTGTCGTGAATATTTACTTTATCTTCTTCAACTGCACACATTTACAGACATTCGCGTGTTGAACGACACAACTATGCCTAGATCTGCCCAAGACAGCTTTCATGTTTTGCCTCGGTATCTCTTTACTAGCTCCTAGTTGTCTTAGATGGTACCTCCCACCCCCCATTAAACGCTCCTTTCCCAACCCTACACCCCCATTCCAACAGTTCTTTTTGTTTATAATTTATCATGTTTAACATGACGGATTTAATATCTATATACATAATCGTCTAAGATACTCGACCTTACGTTTGACAGACCTTCACACCGTGCGGTGTATAGGATGTTCATGGCGATTCGGGCATGTCTTGAGTGGAAGGGGGTGGTGTTCTAAGAACATGCAGTTATACTAAATGCCCCTTTTTGTAATTTTGTACATTGAAACCCACTGCGATTCAGGCATGTCTTGAGTGGAAGGGGGGTGGCAGGCGGGGGAGGGAGGGAGGTAGGGAGGGATGGATGGGTGTGGGGCTAAGTGAAAGAGAATTGATACATTATAAAAAAAAAGAACTATTGAGAAAGAGTCCTTTAAAATATTATGAATGAATTAAGATTAGTCAATGATATGATGTTGTGAGCGCATCACCATTTTCAACTCCAACTGCGTGCCAAATAGCCGGTCCGGGTACCGGGCCTTTGATCTAGTTTATAATAAAAGTAAAGTTCCCTTAGCCCAAACGGGTCATCGGCCAGATGAAGTGTAGAATTCATCTGTTTTTATAACCTCGGCATATGAAGGGATCGTATTGTTAGCACAGTGCCCGGCCGCCTTTACTACCCCAACTTGAGGTTAAGACAGGTACCAATCGGCCCGAGGCCGAATCTGGCCCCGTCAAGTTGTTTTATCCGGCCTGCGATCTACTCCTCTCCGGTTTTTTCACATCAATGAAATTAAATTTTTATTAAGATAGAAACACGTCATCCTTCATTACCTAGTCGGCCCATCTCTCAAATGTAAGAATCCATGTCGGTCCGCGGTTTGAACAGTACGCCCACCCCTGGCCTATGCTGACATCGGTCAAATTAGCGAAGTCCGTGACGAAAGTCCGAATGGCCGACCCATAAGGTCAGCGAGAAGCAGCCATTATTTACTTCGGTGAATCTATTATAGACGAAACCACAAACAGACTTGAAACACACACACAAACACACACACACACAAACACACAGGCAGCTGAATAGGGTAAAAAATGAACGCCTCAAAGAGTTAAACGGATCAACGTTGTAATAAAACTCTAACCAGCGTCAACAGAAAACGTGTTGAAAGGTTTCAGACAAACAACAAACAGAAGCCTTCGAATGTTGAGCGATGAATCGGATCATCTGATAGATGTGAGAACAGAGGGATGCGCCAGATCATCGGATCACAGTCTATTCTTGTAGACAGAATCTACTCTATCAACTTCCTAACACGTTTCTGTGACAGAGTGAGTGCAAATGACTGACTCACGCGGACACACGGGCAGTCAAACGAATATGTATCGCGATGAATTATTAATTTAGAAAGCAAAAAAATTAACAAAGACGAGACGTAAATGTCAGATTAGATTGGCATTAAAAAAAAAAAAGGGGGGGGGGGAGGGCACGTGTGGGAAGGTCAGGTTGAGTAGACTGGGTATTTCTATGTCCAGTGTCGAAATAGCATCGCTGACGTCACAGTCTCGTACAGCAGGCCACCGAGAGTGCGAAATACAGAACCCGGCCCGTGGGCGGACATAGAAGAAACAAAATAGAAATACATGTCATATCATATTGTCTGTCATACGGCATATAGCACCGTCAGTTGTACCGCCATACGTCATATGTTCAGTCTTTTGTACCATCATACATCATATGTACCGTCTTTTGTACTGTCATAGTCATATGTACCGTATTTTGTACCGGCATAAGTCATATGTACCGTCATATGTACCGTCTTTTGTACCATCATAGTCATATGTACCGTCAGTTGTACCATCATACGTCATATGTACCGTCTTTTGTATCAGCATACGTCATATGTACTGTCTTTTGTACCATCATACGTCATATGAACCGTCATATGTACCGTCATACGTCATATGTACTGAGAGGCAACGATAGACTTCAATGACACACCTATCACGTGATGACCTATTTGTGAGATGTACTTCTCATTTAGAAAGACTGAGTGGTCAATATTCAAAAAAAAAAATTAGTCAACAATCTTTGTGTAGAAACTATGAAGCCCTGATGAAAGTTAAGGGACGACGTGTTTCTGTGTTGTGTGTGTGTGAAGTCCCTGCAAGGATGATATGAAATCTCTTAGATCCTTTAAAACACTAATCGTACGTGTTTTTATGCCGACAGTGCAATAGCAATGAAGGCACCACTGGGAGACATACAAAAAAGATATCAACCATGACCTGGAGACATTCCCTAAGTTGTCACCAAAGATCGGACAATGTACCCTCAGGTCGACCGGTCGAGCACCTAAGCCGCACGACCCTGAGAGGCGAGTTTCTATAGAACCCACGGGATTATATGGGATAGCGTGTGGCTAGTTCAAAGCCCAATGTTCAATAGGTAATGAGGGTGTGGAGAGGGTGGTGGGGAGTGGGGGGGGGCGTGAATTGATAGATTATTTTAAAGAGAATGTAAGATTATTTTTTCAACCAAAATTTTATATCTTGAATGAGTCATTTGTTTGCCTTCATGTATCATTGACTCCACACGTTGCTAAATAACATTATTCTTCACACCAGAACTGATCGTTAGCCGTGAGCAAATAGTGTCGCTCACCTACAGCCACACCAAACAGCATGACGCACCAACCTATCAAGTTCTTTTTGAAGACCTGGACACCTACGAACAACTCATTACTCTCCCGTGTTAAAATTATAACTCGTGTTATTTTTTTTTGTACCATTCAATTATGACTGTTTTTGTTATTGAAAAACGTATTCTAGAAAGAAATTACTGCTGGTTGACAGCTTATCATAAAACGCACAAACGGCTATTTTCAGTTGCTAGTTGTTTTTTTTTTTTAATTATGTCATACTGGCACAACAAGTGGTCAACACTGTGTCATACTGGTACAAGTGGTCAAAAATTGTCATACCGGTACTACAAGTAGTCAAGACTGTGTCATACTGGTACAAGTGGTCAAAAATTGTCATACCGGTACTACAAGTGGTCAAGAATGTGTCATACTGAAACAAGTGGTCAAAATTGTGTTATACTGTTACCAGTGGTCAAGTTTGTGTCATACCGGTACAACAAGTGGTCAAGACTGTGTCATACCGGTACTACAAGTGGTCAAGACTATGTCATACCGGTACAACAAGTGGTCAAGACTGTGTCATACCGGTACTACAAGTGTTCAAGACTGTGTCATACCGGTACAACAAGTGGTCAAGATTGTGTCATACCGGTACTACAAGTGGACAAGAACGAGCCCCAAGAGAGACGATGAAGTAGGTATAAGGAAGCGAACGGCCTATAATTCATCGATACGGAACATTAGGCTATTTGCTACACGCAGCCTCCACCTCGTACAAAAAATGGGTCTTTTGTACCGGCGATTCAATAGGTTCCATATAAAAACTTCACCAATTTCTCTTTGATCCTGTGTAACCCGAGATGCGAAAAAGTGCTCCCCATTCCCCCCTGGCCAAAGTGTTATATAAATAAAATGAATAACACAAACATGGCCGAAAAGAGTTCGACATTTTTGCCTTCGCCGTATCTAATTGTAGACTGGACCGATATAAAGTACCGGAAACCAAAAAAAAAAGCCTTAATAAAAGTATGCTATTTGGCAAAACGAATATGATCCGCCGTGGCGCCGTAGAACGGAAAGCCGGAAATATTTTCTTCAGGAGAAAAATCGAGTTCTGCGGTGTAAGGATGAGGGGCGTGGCTAAGTAGCCATTATGTGTCCTCAAGAAGAAAAAAAAGAGTTCAACAACAACAAAAGGCGGCCAGCCGAAGGTCAGTCAACAGGTAAAAGTGCATCGATCAATGGACTGACCCGATGACCTCCTCTAACCCCCCTTTACCCGCCCTCTCGTCTTGACCTACTGACGGAGACACAGATTCCTTCCACCGATCCATCTTTGCCCCTACACCCCCCCCCCAAATACCCACCCCATGTAGGTCAGAGCGACATTGAACTCCCGCAGGTGTTGATCGCTGCCCCTCCCCCCCCCCCAACCGTTCTGTATAAATACAAGACCATCATGTGTTTGTTGGGTGCTCAAGTGATGGTGTTGTCATAACCTTTCACCTTTCTAGTTTAAAAAAAAAGCGGGGGGGGGGGGGGGAGCGAAATACCAGAAAGAAGAAGGACGTAATTACATCTGCTGAGCAACTCCAGTCTATTGTAAAAAACTAAAAAACTAAATCTACACTCCATACAGACCTATATAATACAGAGTCAGACCTGTGTTACAACAAAGATCCGAGCTACAGAAGTAAGGTGTTTTTTTACGATGGGTACCGGTGTTTCCCCTCGCTAACCATTCCTACTCAACTGGTCTATCTTCGGTAGGCCTAACAATTAGGTCGACACGTGATGCATTCCATATACATGAAGACAAAATGATTTAAAAAAAAAATACTCCCACGGAGTTGTTAGATGACATTTTATCTAGCTGCACGCCATGTGAACGGTAGACAACGTTTGCTGGTCACTCGGTTGGTCTCGTGAAAGACGACGTTTGTTTAGACTAATTGTATATGCTATGTGTTTAAATGTACATAAAGGCTTACATATTGTATATGTTATGTGTTCAGATATACAAGAAGGCATACAGGTATCTGCTGAAGACTATCCTATTAATCGGAGCTAAAAAATAAGGCTGCATGATCTGTTGAACGATCGCTTCAAAATGTTTTAAGTTATTGGGCATGAGGCATACCTTGCATCATCACTTGACAATCCCACAGTTTTTTGTGTCACGTATGATGCTTTTTGTACTTGATTATAATATTCACTAAACAAATCATTTTATGTTACTTTGTACACAAGATACAATACATGAGCTTCCCTCTTGAGCCAATTCATGGTGTCGCCATTTTCTGCTTGAATTTAACCGGTCATATTAACTCAATGGTGCTGCCAAATCTGAGTGGTTATCTCATTGACAGATGTCTTCAAAAAGAAAGGGAGGGGAAAAAAAACAACAACGTAAAAAGAACTTAATAATTAGTGCTTGACTCTATTATCTTCTCTTTCCTCCGACATCCTAATGACCATCCCGCCCCCACCCTCCCCGGTCTCTTTCAATCCCACTCCCACCCCCACCCCTTTCGACCCCCACCTCATTCGTTCTATTCCCACTGTATGATATAACTCCCCACACAGCGCCCCATCTTCCCTCGCGCAGTTTGAAAGGGACACAACTACCATGGATCGATTCCTGCTGGCTGGTACAACAAGGTTTGTTCATTCACCAGATTTCTTACATTTTCACGTGATCTGTTCTGTGGTGCTCGTAGTAGTGGTGGTGGTGGTGTTTTACGTCATCTACAAATGTTTCTTTCAACTTAATTTGTCACAAAATAATTGTATTTCACTGGAGAAATTCGCATGTAGCTAGGTACTCGGTCTCGCTTCACCGGATTCGATATTTCATCATTTCTAATGACATTAGACAAGAGGAATGATATTATTTTATATTTGTTATCAGTTGTATGATTGATTTAAGTCAAGTTGGATTCAATCACTCTTTGTTTCGAATACTTTTAAGCATAATATTTAAAAACAAAAACTGCCAAAGTTCAAATGGTTTTTTAAACGAATTGTTCGTATTAATTCAAGGGTTTAAGTTGGGGATTGTAAGTATGTATTTATTGTCAACTGTTTTAGTGATCATTGCCAACAGTTGTAGACTGACCATTCAGTCAACTTACCAAATGGCCAGTGGACCCTTTTTTAACTGTAAACTTCAGGGATCCTGAACATTAAACTATGAAGGGCCCCCCAAAATCATTGTCATTGGTTAACATAATCAAACGTATATCATTATATAGTGGGCTCCAGTTACATACTGACAATACTTTGTTCAGACGTAGTTCACCACTGATTGCTAGTCTAGGAAGTGATTATTGAACAACCCATTAGTGCTGCCACTGTGATACATGCAATGAGCTCTATCTCCATTCTGTCTAATATATTTCTTAGCCAGGAATTATGTTTTGTGGTATTGTGTTTTTTTTTGTTTTATCATGATACTTGTGTGCACATTAACAGATTTAAACACACATTTTCTCTTTGAGCACATCAGGGATGGAGTTTGGTTTCCTAAATCGCAATTGTAGCGGGCTAAGACTACCCCCCCACACACACTCATACACACTTCCACACATAAAAAACAAACAATCGCACGCCTATGACACTGTGTGCTGTTAACAGGTCGCACACGATGAAACACACACACACATATCAACCAGAAGACAAAATCTTGCCTGCCGTTCAACCCCTCCCGGCCCGGTGACCTACATTCGTTTCAGTCACTGACCTCGATTCACTATTTGTGTGTTCGGTCATTTATACAGGACTTTGAATTTTTTTTTTTTACAAGTCCAGGATGAACACAGAATATCCTGTTTTACATTATTTTTTTTTTAGGATGGTTGACATTCGTTATGGTTGATAATATATTAAGGATCGGAGCTATAACCATTGAACGGTGATCGTTCGCGAATGTTCTTGTAGGATGTAGTTTGGTGTGTGTGTGTGAGAGAGGTCAGTCGGTGTCAAACAGCAGTTACATATTGCACAGCCCCCTGACACAACACACATAGAGCAGCAGTAGCACACTATTATATATCACGTGACATAATACCGAACACTGCTGTCAGACCTGCTGTATACAATTGGCTGAGAATTATAGATGGAAGAAACTATAAAGTAGCTGGACATTCATAGACTGTCAAAACTATAATAACTATGACGTCAAACGAGTTTTCATTTTGTTCTCTATCGTCCCAGTAGTTGTTTACATTTTAAAATAATGATTAAAAAAAAACTCAATGTAACAAAACTCTAGACCAGGGGTGGCCCACCTTTTTATAACAAAACTCTAGACCAGGGGTGGCCCACCTTTTTATAACAAAACTCTAGACCAGGGCTGGCCAACCTTTTTATAACAAAACTCTAGACCAGGGGTGGCCCACCTTTTTATAACAAAACTCTAGACCAGGGGTGGCCCACCTTTTTATAACAAAACTCTAGACCAGGGGTGGCCAACCTTTTTGGGGCCGCTTGCCCAAAATTCAAAAAAAAAAAAACAACACTTATTTATACATGTAGCAAAGTGCCAACACTCGAATTAAAATTAGAGGAATTGATATTTTAGCCGCGTGCCGACTGATGAGGCTCTGCGTGCCGAATGTGGCTCGCGCTCCATAGGTTCGCCACCACTGCTCTACATAATAGCGAACCTTTCTTATAAGCTGATAACTGACTACACTTTCTGCTTGTTCATTTGTTTTTGAATCGTGTAACTCAATTTATTTTCGACCTGTTCTAATATAGCGTGGAAGCACACATTTTACACACGTTTAGATTCTATGTGACCATCCACGTGTTATATAATCTCGTATCCATAAATCTTCTATAGTTACCAAGTTAATTACATTTTAGTAATGCTTATAATGGGAACAAAATATGCCTTGAGTCAAGCATTTCGATGTATAAATAATAAGCATAGTCCACGATTGTGTAAATAGTGACGTTTTGTTTAGTATTATATAGACAAGCTTGTGTAAATAGTGACCTTTTGTTTAGTATTATATAGACAAGCTTGTGTAAATAGTGACGTACGTTTTGTTTAGTATTATATAGACAAGCTTGTGTAAATAGTGGCGTTTTGTTTAGTATTATATAGACAAGCTTGTGTAAATAGTGACGTTTTGTTTAGTATTATATAGACAAGCTTGTGTAAATAGTGACGTTTTGTTTAGTATTATATAGACAAGCTTGTGTAAATAGTGACGTTTTGTTTAGTATTATATAGACAAGCTTGTGTAAATAGTGACGTTTTGTTTAGTATTATATAGACAAGCGTGTGTACATAGTGACCTTTTGTTTAGTATTATATAGACAAGCTTGTGTAAATAGTTACGTACGTTTTGTTTAGTATTATATAGACAAGCTTGTGTAAATAGTGACGTACGTTTTGTTTAGTATTATATAGACAAGCTTGTGTAAATAGTGACGTACGTTTTGTTTAGTATTATATAGACAAGCTTGTGTAAATAGTGACGTACGTTTTGTTTAGTGTTCTATAGACAAGCTTGTGTAAATGGTGACGTTTTATTTAGTATTATATAGAGAAGCTTAAATACGTGTGCGAAAAACAATAACAAGTTGAATTCTTTTAAGACTAAAAGTATAACATTTATATATATATATATATATATATATATATATATATATATATATATATATATATATATATATAAATCATTTTATCATACATATATGTATATACATTATCATTACTACACTAATATGCGTGGGTGATTTCAATTAGTTATCTAAACATGTTTTTACATTAGCTGACAGGAAGCTATAAATAATCTATGTATCTAGATGGGCACCCACGCATGTATTTTTAGTGATAATTAATTGTTATAAATATCTGAAAGATATAATGAATTATTTGTTTACCTTTGTGTGCATTTGTGTGCATTTCTTTTTATAAAAGTTTATTTTTTTTTGTTTTATACTTTTTGATAGTCGGTTAATTTTAAAGTGTGTACAAAAACCACAAAAAACCAAGTATGAGTTATTTGATTGAACCTGTCACTAGAAATTAATACAAAAAAAAAAAGACAACAAACTAACAACGGCCTGTACATTAAACACCATGACATTCTGGGCCCAGTAAACAAGTTACTCGAGTACTTCAATAAATCTGTTTTGTTGGCATTATGGTAATCAAAATGTTTAACCAAAACAAACCTCAGCAGTAGTCGTAATAGATTTGTATTGAAATGTTGGGTTTTTTCCAATCAATACAGCGGTTTCATCACTTGGATCGATATTGACTTTAGTCAAGGCCGTAGCCAGTGGGGGGGGGGGGGACTAGGGGGGGGTAGCTCCCCCCCCCCTCCCCCAAATTAATTATAAAAATCAAATTTTATTAAAAAATATCTACTTTATCGTTGTGTTCCAATTTTTTCTTATATAAAACTCTCCGCACAGCCCCCCCCCCCCAAACAAAATCCTGGCTACGGCCTTGACTTTAGTCGACACTACTTATGGACTAGGTTGAATTTTGTCAAATGTATATAGTTTTATTTTTTACTTACCGTGTTTCCCCATATCATTTTTAGGCCACTTTTTTCTAAAGAAAAAGTGCATTTTGTACTTGAACACATGCGGTATTATTTAATTTATTATTTCAAATTCATCATTATGACATGTTTGCATATTTCAACAAGATTACCTCCCCGCAAACATTATGAATGGATTGTCAGCGTCTGGTAACGTTATATGAAATGAAAATACAGGAGCAGATAACCATGATGGAACAGATAATCTCCCCCCCCTCCCCAGACACACACACGCCCCCCCCCCTTTCAGTCTGGACGTGAGTACACCAGCAGACACCATTTCTCTCCTGCATGGCTACACCTCTAGAATTTTTCTTTTTATGTCAAATGAGCAAAGGTGGTTGCCTCACTCCCCCCCCCCCAGTATCCCTGCTTGATATCGTGTGTGGTGGAGTGGGAGTCTTGTCAAGAATTACGTTTGTCCTTCTTGTGTGTGTCACAAAAAAATATTCTCTCAGAAATGTTCTGCAGTAAAGTTTCCCAAAAAAAATTGTTTGCACATTTCTACATCCAGTGTAAACAAACAACAACAAAACATTTGGGTTTTTTAAAACCGATATGAAAAGAAAAAAAAAACAAACAATGTACTGCTGAAAAAAATATAATGTAGGTAGAAATCGTGAAAGTGTTTCAGAAACACAACAATTTTGCAACATACTGTTCAGTTATACACACAACAATTTTACACATACTGTTCATTTATACACACAACAATTTTGCAACATACTGTTCAGTTACACACACAACAATTTTGCAACATACTGTTCAGTTACACACACAACAATTTTGCAACATACTGTTCAGTTACACACACAACAATTTTGCAACATACTGTTCAGTTATACACATAGCGATTCACAATAGCAAAACTTTAGTGAATCTAATTAGTTCGCAGCCAACTGGTGGTTTTCGACCCACTTATCTAGTGACTGCTGATCTACATCATCCCTCTATCGGTCACATTAACTGCCAGATTACTTTTTTCTGATTGATTATTTTTACTCGGGGGGGGGATATATATTTAACTTAAACCGTTTAAATAAACTTAGAACAACACACACACACGCACAGACTCACGTGTGTTAAGATATGATTCTTACAACATATAGTTATGTTAACAACATGCACACACTCACCATATACACACATCAACATACATACAGTACACATTAGTTATTGAACTGTTGGGTATTTCACACAGTTATCCACATCTTTGTAATTTACTAGTTTGTTCCTTCAACAATTTACATCTGGGTTTAAACTAAACATGATGGGACAGACTACCTTGTTAGAAAGAACTAATCAATACAAACCCAACATCTTTACCAGGGGCTTTCAAGCATTTTTGTTTCCGTTTTTTTGTTTTTTTAGAAACATACTTTACCCATTAATCCTCACCAACCAATCAAAATCATATTGTTTCTTTTCTCTTACGGTTACATCATTTAAACTATTCAACCATTATTTGGACTATCCATGTATCCATATATTTATCCAGTGCATTTTTCTTTCTGGCTGAACGCCCTGGAACGGCATTCCGGCCCTTTTTTTAAAACAAGATAGCTTGTTTACTGCACTACATTTTCAGTGTTATTTCTGTATGACACGATGAGGATAAATATGACTTCCGGCACTTTCATTTTTCCAGAAAATGTACACTGTATTATTTATCTATGCAAGATCTTCATTTATTTGCCTGTCTGACTGTATGTCTAATTAATGTCTCAAAATATTTGCTTTGGCAAATCAACGTATCTAGATCAGCTTACAAAGTCATTCAAACTTCTTCCGCTGAATACATGATGACGTAATTGTTTTCTGTTGTAGGAAGGCGAACAAACTTGGCGAATCAGGTCTTGATCAGAGTGTTAACGTAGATTATAAAGATAAAAACAACAACTGGGTACTTCAATGTTAAAGTGTACGAAATAGTTACATAATTTCGTTAATTGACCATTAGCTGACCACAACACAAACACGAAAGTGCGTTTGTTTATCTACATATTGTTGGGGTCATCTCATGATCACTGTGTCAATATAGCATCCCAAACTTACTTTTACATCTCATGATAACTGTCAATATAGCATGCCAAACTTACTTTTACATCTCATGATCACTGTGTCAGTATAGCATCCCAAACTTACTTTTACATCTCATGATAACTGTCAGTATAGCATGCCAAACTTACTTTTACATCTCATGATCACTGTGTCAGTATAGCATCCCAAACTTACTTTTACATCTCATGATAACTGTCAATATAGCATGCCAAACTTACTTTTACATCTCATGATCACTGTGTCAGTATAGCATCCCAAACTTACTTTTACATCTCATGATAACTGTCAATATAGCATCCCAAACTTACTTTTACATCTCATGATCACTGTGTCAGTATAGCATCCCAAACTTACTTTTACATCTCATGATAACTGTCAATATAGCATGCCAAACTTACTTTTACATCTCATGATCACTGTGTCAGTATAGCATCCCAAACTTACTTTTACATCTCATGATAACTGTCAATATAGCATGCCAAACTTACTTTTACATCTCATGATCACTGTGTCAGTATAGCATCCCAAACTTACTTTTACATCTCATGATAACTGTCAATATAGCATGCCAAACTTACTTTTACATCTCATGATCACTGTGTCAGTATAGCATCCCAAACTTACTTTTTACATCTCATGATAACTGTCAATATAGCATGCCAAACCTACTTTTACATCTCATGATCACTGTGTCAGTATAGCATCCCAAACTTACTTTTACATCTCATGATAACTGTCAATATAGCATGCCAAACTTACTTTTACATCTCATGATCACTGTGTCAGTATAGCATCCCAAACTTACTTTTACAGAATTTTATTCTGATGGAAATGAAAAACAACGTTAGGTGGTTTTGGGTTGGGAGAGGGGGGAATATAGAATGCAGTAAATATTAGAATATAGAATGCAGTAAATATTAGAATATAGAATGCAATAAATATTAGAATATAGAATGCAGTAAATATTAGAATCTAAAGAAGATCTGTGTAATTGACAAGGAGAGTGAAAAGGGGTCGGGGGGGGGGGCGCTTTAGTTAGAAAATCCCCCGACGTTGATTCAATAGCTCAAAAAAACTCAATAAAATATATAAAAAATTACAATTATTTGTTGTTATTGTTTTACTGACTTAATAACAAAATTGTTGTGATGAACGTTTGTGGTTACAACCGAATTAAGTTCTCATTGTCATAATAATTCATGACAGTCTCCAATACATGTACATTCATGACAATCTTCAATACATGTACATTCATGACAGCCTTCAATACATGTCCATTCATGACAGCCTTCAATACATGTCCATTCATGAAAGCCTTCAATACATGTCCATTCATGACAGTCTCCAATACATGTCCATTCATGAAAGCCTTCAATACATGCCCATTCATGACAGTCTTCAATACATGTCCATTCATGACAGTCTCCAATACATGTCAATTCATGACAATCTTCAATACATGTCCATTCACAACAGTCTCCAATACATGTACATTCATGACTATCTCCAATACATGTACATTCATGACTATCTCCAATACATGTACATTCATGGTCATCTCAAGCTTAACAACAGTGTCTATAATCAATGGGTCCCAACCAATGTTCCCTCTAAGGTGTGGTATGAAGTGAGCAAAAATTTTTGTGACATTTTGTTTGAGGCCCAAAATTTGTGAGCGATTAAAGCGATGTCGTCCGTCGGAGTGAGCGATCGTACGTGTAGTATGAGCGACGCTCTGAATTCGTGTGAGCGATCGCTCACGCGCTCAGCTTAGAGAGAACTCCCAACTGGTCACACATCCACGCCAATTAAGTCAACTGCAGATTTATTTACCCAACATAGCACCTAAGGCAGTCATGAGCAAACTATGGCTCGCAGCCCAAGTACGAACGGTCAGTTTGTTTGAACTGGCACGCGCACTGATCCTCTCCGCTATTTTACATCAATGACGTCCTCAGTGCACTCATGTAGTCCGGTTTAAACACTTCGTCAATATGCTATTGGTTCGGCCCTTTTTGTGAAATTTAATTGCCCATTGTGGCCCGCGGTTTCAAAAGATAGCCCACCTTTGCGGCCTAGGGGTGCTTGGGACTGTGATATTCGTTCAGGTTGCATTTTACTTGCTGAGACTGTGTTATATCATTTTAACAACTACACATAACAACAATGAGTTCTGGAGACATTATGCGGTGAGAGATATCAAGGCAAAAGTAACAGCCCGCAGACCAACAGCTGGTGTAGCGTTGATTAGTTGATAGTTGATGCTGTTGGCTGTATGGACCCAAACTGTAATTCAAAACCACCACCAGTGTTACAATCTATACCTTTCACCTTGGCTCATTCAGTGACGCAGACACACATTGAACCTGAGGGAGAGGGGAGGAGGGGGACTGGGTGTACATGATTTTGGGGGTGGGGGGTCAGTAGGTTGATGAAAAGTTGGCAATAAACATTCCTAATATTATTACAAATAAAAAGTAAGGTAAATAAATACATTAGATATTAGTATTGATATGTGTCAGTGCGATCAACTGTAAGGCGAATAAATATAAGCCGGTGGACAAGGGCTGACTTAGCACTTGGACCCATCTCGGCACCTCCTGGGGGAGCCTAATGAATATAGACGCCCTGATGCTAATTGGCCATGAATTTCCTTCCTTTTAAGTAGTTGCCGTAGGCGCCATCAATACACTGGTGTTCACTGTGGATCCAGGTCTTGCTTTAAGGACTGTCACCTTAACTGGGTGGCACGAATGTCGGTCAGTTTCTGTATTAAAGTATGTCATGCTTGGACCCACTATTCTATTGCGGACCTTTTACATATTTTCACTGCAAAATTTGTTGTTGTTATTTCAATTACTCCACCTCTCCCCATCGTATCTTTAAAAAAAATGTCAACAAATGTAAGGTCCTCTCCCATATCCCTCTGATTGTTGTAACAGAGACACACCCACCTTTACTCTCCGACCAACATTTTTTAACTTTATCTAATCGCTTTAACTAAGACACACCCACCATTACTCTCCGACCAACATTTTTTTTAACTTTATCTAATCGCTATAACAGAGACACACCCACCTTCACTCTCCGACCAACATTTTTTAACTTTATCTAATCGCTATAACAGGGACACACCCACCTTTACTCTCCGACCAACATTTTTTAACTTTATCTAATCGCTATAACAGAGACACACCCACCTTTACTCTCCGACCAACATTTTTTAACTTTATCTAATCGCTATAACAGAGACACACCCACCTTCACTCTCCGACCAACATTTTTTAACTTCATCTAATTGCTATAACAGAGAGACACACACCTTCACTCTCCGACCAACATTTTTTAACTTTATCTAATCGCTATAACAGAGACACACCCACCTTTACTCTCCGACCAACATTTTTTAACTTTATCTAATTGCTATAACTGAGACACACCCACCTTTACTCTCCGACCAACATTTTTTAACTTTATCTAATTGTTGTTATTTAATATTAAATTTAAACTATATATATACGAAGTGTGTGTTATATAACATTCATCAACCACACCATCTGCTCCCTATGCAACGGATTATAAAAAACAACAACCGTATCTTTCTCCTCACTCCCTCTTTCTTTAAATCTGACCAGTGCCCTAAGGTGGGTCTGGGGTCTAATACACTTTTACTTTCTTTATTATTATTGTTATTATTGTTTTCATTCTCTGGTGTTTTCACGTATTAAATATAAATAACACATTATGTTATTCTAACGGCTTCTTTCCGTTGGAGCCCGCTAGACCATAAACTGACCTAGAAAACACTAGACCATGTTCCTGCCTGGACAAAACAAGACCACATTCTAACCTGGACAATACTAGACCATGTTCCTGTCTGGACATAACTAGACTATGTTCTGACCTGGTCAACACTAGCCCATGTTCTGACCTGGTCAACACTAGCCCATGTTCTGACCTGGTCAACACTAGCCCATGTTCTGACCTGGTCAACACTAGCCCATGTTATGTCTTGATCCAGTTTTAAAAAAAAGACTCATCTCTTGAAAATCAATAACAGATTAAATCATTTTATGTTGAGTACATCTTGCTGCTCCTTACTTTAACAACATCTTACTTCTGCTTACTCGACAATTATTGATCGAATGTGTTCAACATATTTACTGTAGTTTGGACAATCAATACTGATCACATTAGTAAAGAATCTAGTTTGGACAATCAATACTGATCACATTAGTAAAGAATCTAGAATTCTGGAGTTTATTCACAATCTACATTTCAGTTATGCATTGATTTTAAACAACCGACATAGGCATCTTACAACATACATTGACATCTTACAACATACATTGACATCTTACATTGACATCTTAAACATACACTAGCATTTACAACATACAATGGCATTTACAACATACATTGGCATTTACAACATACACTGGCATTTACAACATACACTGGCATTTACAACATACACTGGCATTTACAACATACACTGGCATTTACAACATACATTGGCATTATACAATAAGCATTGACTTTTGTTTCTTCAATAAGTAGATTGTATAATGTGTTTGAAATTTCGTTTTTGTTTTTTCTGCACCTAAAGCTCATTATACATGTAAAGCTCATTATTAAGTTCATTAAACATGTAAAGCTCATTATACACGTAAAGCTCATTATAGACGTAAAGCTCATTATACATGTAAATCTCATTATACATGTAAATCTCATTATACATGTAAATCTCATTATACATGTAAATCTCATTATACATGTATTTCTAAACCATTTATTTTTTTGGGCCTCTTATAATTTGTCATCCTAATTATATAAAAAACTACAACGTGGAAACATCACCAAATATATATAAACTAGTTGCAAGTACCCGGCTTTGCCCGGGTTTAAAATAAGGTTTTCTGTTTACCTTCTGTTTTCTCCCTACCCCCTCTCTCCCTCTCTCTCTCCCTCCGTCACTCAATCCCTCCCCCTCTCTCGCTCCCTCTCCCTCCCTCTCCCTCCCTCTGTCCCATCTCTCCCTCCCTCTCCCATCTCCCTCTCTCCCCTCTCCCCCTCATTCTCTCCCCCCGTCCATCCCCCTCCCTCCGTCTCTCCCCCTTCCTCCTTCCCTCTCTCTCCCTCCCTGCCCCCTCTCTCTCTTTATCTCTTCCTCCCATTTCTCCCATTCTCTCTCTCCCTCTCCCCTTCCCTCCCCCTCTCTCCATCCCTAACCCCTCTCTCACTCCCTCCTTTCTCCCTCCCCTCTCCACCTCTCTCTCCTTCCCCCTCTCTCCCCCTTCCTCACTCCCTCATTCCCTCTCTCTCCCTCCCTGCCCGCCTCACTCTTTATCTCTCTCCCTCCCTCCCCTCTATCTCACTCCTACCCCCTCTCTCCCTCCCTTCCTTTCTCTCTCCCTCTCTCTCCCCCTGCTCCCTCTCCCATCTCCCTCTCCCCCTGCCCCTCTCTCTCTCTCTCTCTCTCTCTATATATATATATATATATATATATATATATATATATATATATATATTATTTATGGCTCCGTCGAGATTACTTTAATATAGTAAAATACTAAAATAAAAACAATTAATTACAATTAAACTACCCATCGAGATGAAACGAATCCTGTCCTATAACCTTCCCCATGTAATTATGTGTATGTGTAACAAATTTCACGTTATTTGGTTGTCTGGATCTTGAGTTATAAGGGAACAGTGCCAAGTATTTTTCAGAATGCACCATCATACTTATCAACTCCAAAGTACCGTAGAACAACAATGAAGTCTTCGTCATCAGCTCGACAAGAAGTTGTTGAAAATCAAATGATGGAGTTGGAAAACTTGTTTAATGAAAATGATGTCATAAACAAGTTATCTTTAGTTGATCTAAAAGAAAAATTAAGTAAAGAGAAAATACCTTCTGGGTATTAACTCCATATTCAAAATGAACATTTATATATTTATTTGTTGGAATTTCAGAATAACATTTTGTTTATTAAATCATCAATTTCAATTTCAACATCATTCGACATATCACTACCTCACAAAGGAAAACAATTATCTAAATCATTTTCAAACGATATTTGTTCTTCCAATTTGGAAACAATGAGTCAGTTGTTGAATTTGCTTGCTCGTTTAAAATGTTTTGATGAAACTCCATTTCATGAAACCTTTGATGAGATCAAGCAAGAAGCAAAATCAAATTTGAAAAAAATGATGACTTTTTATGAAGATTCAAATCCTGTTTTTCAACAAATACAATTTCTTGTCGATCAGTTGAAATTGGTGGGGGTGAACAAACATGCGAGAACATACACACCACAAACCATTATTTGGTCATATCTGGTATATGCATCAGGCACTGCATCTTACTCTAAAATATTGGAAAGTGAAGTTTTGAACCTGCCTTCAATAAACACTTTAAAAAAACTAACAAGACGAGTTAATGAAAAAACAGGGCTTGATAACACAAGTTTCCTCACACTTCGTGTTAGCACATTAAACCAGGTGGAAAGAATGTGCACAATCATAATCGATGAAATATATGTGGCCAAGCGTGTTGAATACTTTTCCGGCAAGTTTCATGGATTGACAGCTGAAGGCGAACAAGCTTCTACTCTTCTGTGTTTTATGGTTAAATCTCTTTGTCATAAATTTAGAGATATGGTAGCTCTCTACCCTATCCATAATTTGACTGCTGGCCAAATGCATCAATGTTACACAGAAGTGATGGAAATGGTGCACCGAGCAGGGGTTACTGTAATTGGCATTTCGGTTGACAATGCAGCTGTTAACAGAAAGTTTTATATTCAAGAACTTTGTGGAGGCACGATTAAACCATCTATTGATAACAAATGGACAAATCAGCCAATGTTTTTAATTTTCGATGCAGTCCACAATTTAAAAAATATATACAATAACTTTTTGAATCGACGATCCTTTGTCTTTCCGAAATTTTGCAACAATAACATTGCAGCACCTGATTCATCAGCCGATTTTCAGCACATTGAGAATCTTTACAACTTGGAGCTGAACATGGTTGTTAAAAAAGCATACAAGCTGAATGCAAAAGTACTGAATCCTACAAATATTGAGAAAATGTCTGTCAAACTCTCATCGTCAGTGTTTTGCGAGTCGACTGTGAATGCTTTAAAATATTATGTGGAGCATGAAAATAAAGTTGAATGGAGTGCAACAGCTTGGTTTGTGGGTATTATCACCAAACTCTGGGAAGTTTTAAATGTAAAAACGTGTTCGAAGGGGAAAAGAAAAAGAAACTACCACATGGATCCAGTAAAATCTTCCTCTGATTGGAAAATAGAATTTCTCTTAGAATTTCGTGATTTCCTACACAGATGGCAAAACGCAAAAACAAAAGGACTCAGTCGTGAGACTTATTTGGCTGTTGGTCAAACATGTTCTGCTCTTGCTAATTGTTGCAAATATTTGATGAGTGAGACAGACTTGAAATTCATCCTCCTTGGTCATCTGCAGTCGGACCCCATAGAGTTGAGATTTGGATGGTTGCGCCAAATGTCAGGGGGCAATTATTTTGTCTCAGTTCGGCAAGTTGCAGATAGCAACACCAAGATAAAAATGATGTCTCTGTTAAGT
This sequence comes from Bulinus truncatus, assembly GCA_021962125.1. Taxonomy (NCBI): domain Eukaryota; kingdom Metazoa; phylum Mollusca; class Gastropoda; family Planorbidae; genus Bulinus; species Bulinus truncatus. The sequence goes on from JAGDYQ010000007.1 coordinate 14,870,717, forward strand.
CATTCAAAATTGAATATTAGCGAGATCGATGATTTCATTGATGATGTTAAAAGCTTGCCAGCTGGTACGGATGAAAATGTAAATGCAATTTTAGATTGTTTAAAAATTTCGGAAAGCCCTAATGACGATGAAGCATCAACAATATATTATGTTGCAGGAGCAATTGCACATTCCATCATTCATCAGAATAAGTGTACCAGCTGTAGAGAAATATTAGTCGATGAAAAATTTAATGACATTGACGAATTAAGATTGAAAAAGCTGGATGTTTTTTTGAACGATGTCAACAGAGGAGGGCTATTGAAGCCATCTGAGTATACCTTCTCTACTTGCCTACAAAATTGGAAAGTATTCAATTCATTGAAAAGATCAGCAAATAGTCTGAAACTATTTCTAGAACAAACAAATAAAAAAAAATTGTTCGTTAAAATTGTTGACAGAGTAACAATTGATGAGTCATTGCTGATTGAAGAAAATGTTTGTAATTTCAATCATAATTTAAAAGAACTTATTTCTGTTAAATTTTTTAATTGTTCGTCTAAAAATTATGTTAAGCAATTGAATGAAACGGTTCATGAAAAACCAATGAAAAAACGAAAAAATAAATAAATTGACAAAATAAAGATTTTAAATTAAAAAATTTGTTATTAAAAGTTTTCAAACTTTCATTGCGTTTGTGTTTATTTCATAAAAACATAAGTACCAAATATACAAAACTGCTATTAAACATGAAGACTAACGCTAAACACTTCATTGTGTGTCAGCCTAAACCGTATTTTTTAAAATATTGGTTGTCCTTCCTGATGCTATATCTAGATTTCCATGGTCTGGCAACCAGTATGTGGGCATGTACAACTGACAGTTTGACAACCAGTATGTGGGCATGTACAACTGACAGTTTGGCAACCAGTATGTGGGTATGTACAACTGACAGTTTGGCAACCAGTATGTGGGCATGTACAACTGACAGTTTGGCAACCAGTATGTGGGCATGTACAACTGACAGTTTGGCAACCAGTATGTGGGCATGTACAACTGACAGTTTGGCAACCAGTATGTGGGCATGTACAACTGACATTTTTGGCAACTTGTATGTATGCATGTACAACTGACATTTTCGGCAACTTGTATGTGTGCATGTACAACTGACAGTGTTGCAACCTGTATGTGTGCAACTGAAATGTTTTCCACGCCCAGGCATGCCGTGTTTCCAGACAACCAAACGGTCTGCCACCAATATACACGTCCAAGTTGTGATGATTGAAAACTTCACCAGGGATGGTCAAATGATCTAACCACCTCGCACCCCACCATTTTGTTTTTCTCATCTTGGTTTTATTTGTGCAATCGATCTGGAATGTAGGCCTATGGGTCATGTCTGAATGTCTACATTGAATGGTGTAGAATGTATATAACATGTCTGAATGTCTACATTGAATGGGTTTGTCATATATGGTGATCTAGCAATCTTAAATGAATCATTATGAATCTCTACGTATTCAAGCAACCTATACATATAAATCCCATTTTTTTTAAAATTTCCTATTCTGCTATCACCGAATACACAAAGCTCTATCCATGCACTATGTCTAATCCCCGTTCCCGTTTCCGGTCGTACTGTTGTTATTTTATGATTCAATGTAGTCTCCGGTCTTACTGTTGTTATTTAATGATTTAATGTGGTCTCCGGTCAAAACATTTGCAGGCCCATGAGCATTGTCTCTAATTTAAACTTTTAATTATTATATTTTTATTTACTTTTTTAAATGATTTATTTTAACTCGGCTTTTCCACATGAAACTTATTTATCATGATTTAGCACATGCTAACCTACAATTAAAATAACTTAAGCCAAAAACTGAGTTTCAATGTTTCAGCGTCAAGCCAAGCCTAAAAGCCAATCTGTAATTATATCTCATAATTCAGTCTCTCTGGAATGGAATATTTCAATTGTTTACCTCATTAGTGAGAATTTCTCAAACCTTAAGCGACCATTTGGAAATATGGGTAATGTTCTCTCTGTTTTCCAATGTTCTCTCAATTTCCCAATGTTCTCTCTATTTTTCACTGTACTCTCTGTTTCCCAATGCTCTATTTTCCATTGTTCTCTCTATTTCCCAATGTTCTATCTCTTTTCCCAAGTCTGTGTACGGCTTATGATAATGGCTGCGCGCAGATTTGGAAAGAAATTGAAATTTATGTGCACAACGAAACCATTGTGAGCATTGGTGTACTAATTTGTATTGAGATAGATAATCTTGTCACTGACTGTATCTTACTTAAACAGTTATTATAATCTGAATAAATAAAAGATGTGGTCATGTCTTAGGGCACTATAAAACTTTTTATTTTTGTGTGTATAGACTGTGGACATTTCACTTTCAGGGGGGAAAACCAGTTGATGGTTTAAAGACTTTTTTTTTAAAGAATGAAACACTTATTTCTTTGGTACTTGATTACATAATAAGTCAGTCTTACTTTGTGTATTGTGTCTATTGGTGATGTTTGTCAGTTTTACTTGGTGTATTCTATCTACTGGTGATGTTTGTCAGTCTTACTTGGTGTATTCTATCTACTGGTGATGTTTGTCAGTCTTACTTGGTGTATTCTGTCTACTGATGATGTTTGTCAGTCTTACTTGGTGTATTCTATCTACTGGTGATGTTTGTCAGTCTTACTTGGTGTATTCTATCTACTGGTGATGTTTGTCAGTCTTACTTGGTGTATTCTATTTACTGGCGATGTTTGTCAGTCTTACTTGGTGTATTCTATCTACTGGTGATGTTTGTCAGTCTTACTTGGTGTATTATATCTACTGGTGATGTTTGTCAGTCTTACTTGGTGTATTCTATCTACTGGTGATGTTTGTCAGTCTTACTTGGTGTATTCTATCTACTGGTGATGTTTGTCAGTCTTACTTGGTGTATTCTGTCTACTGGTGATGTTTGTCAGTCTTACTTGGTGTATTCTATCTACTGGTGATGTTTGTCAGTCTTACTTGGTGTATTCTATCTACTGGTGATGTTTGTCAGTCTTACTTGGTGTATTCTATCTACTGGTGATGTTCGTCAGTCTTACTTGGTGTATTCTGTCTACTGGTGATGTTCGTCAGTCTTACTTGGTGTATTCTGTCTACTGGTGATGTTTGTCAGTCTTACTTGGTGTATTCTGTCTACTGGTGATGTTTGTCAGTCTTACTTGGTGTATTCTATCTACTGGTGATGTTTGTCAGTCTTACTTGGTGTATTCTATCTACTGGTGATGTTTGTCAGTCTTACTTGGTGTATTCTATCTATTGGTGATGTTTGTTGGCATTGTTGTTGTTGATTTTTAAATTTAAATAGGAAATTCTTTTCGTCCTGTTCATTGTATTATTTCATTTTACAGTGAATATAGTTGGTAAATTTGTCCAGTGGATATTTCAAAGAAGGCCCTATCCTCATCCTCTCCCTCCCCCTTCCCCAGACTTGTCAATCACAATGTGGGGCATGTGGGAAATAATCTGATGCCGTCTGCGATTAATTCAGGTCTTCATATTCCTCATTAAGCAAGTGTGCCTCGTTCTGAACAGGTTTCATACACTTTATGTCAAATGAATTGTGTGATAGTGTCTCATCCAATGAATTGTGTGATAGTGTCTCATTCAATGAATTGTGTGATAGTGTCTCATCCAATGAATTGTGTGATAGTGTCTCATCAAATGAATTGTGTGATAGTGTCTCATCAAATGAATTGTGTGATAGTGTCTCATCAAATGAATTGTGTGATAGTGTCTCATCAAATGATTTGTGTGATAGTGTCTCATCAAATGAATTGTGTGATAGTGTCTCATCAAATGAATTGTGTGATAGTGTCTCATCCATAGTCGGAACAATGTAAGATTAATTACTCCACATTTGGGCGTTGGGGGGCCCTAGCTAGTGACTTTGAGGACCTTTGGGAATAGTAACTATTGGGATCTCAATGGGCATCGGATTCGATCGGAATTTGCACTGGTATTGGGCCCTCTAGAAGTTGGGGGTGGGGGGGGGCTTCGCGATCACTTCATTGGCCCTTTTTATTATAAACCGGACCTGATAGTATGAAGAGTCCTTATAACGCCACTCGATGGAAACTCGTTGCCTGATGTTGGCCATTTCATTTGTCTTCGATTAATCATTCTGACACATTGATTTCTCGTTTGATACTAATGATGCATAACATCCTTCTGTTGTTTTTTTTTAAATTTGGTCAACTTAGTGTCCAGTTAAGTGACCGTTGAATATTACATAAAACATGAGAGTAGGTTGGGGATCAGGTTATTTTTTTTTGCATTGAGTAGGCTCATAGTATTGAGTGCACATAGTATTGAGTGCACATAGTATTGAGTGCACATAGTATTGAGTGCATATAGTATTGAGTGCTCATGGTATTGAGTGCACATATTATTGAGTGCACATAGTATTGAGTACACATGTTGATTATTTTGCACACAGAGTAATGTGCACACAGAGTATTGTACGCATGATAGAGGGAATTTTTTTTTATTATCATTTTTGCATTCTATAGCATTTGTGAAAGTTTTAAGACCTATGTTTGCAACATTAATTCAGTTTCTAGATAAATCGTTTTCATTATTTTTGTTTGTCCGAATAATATCGGCTCACATACCCTCTGACTCATCCAGCCTGTAACATTAACACAGATGCGTCATTTGTGATTCTCCGAAATAGCTCACTGCCATCAATAACGTCATCTAATTCTACTTCAACGTCATTTGTATATTTTTTCCTCTATTACCATACAACATGTTTTCATCATTTCAAGGATTGTGATATGTAACAAACATAGATATAGTATATGCAAATAATAAATGATCAATAACTGTACGACTCACCAACAAACTTGATTACAGATAGATACATAAAAAAAAACTGAGAGCCTTAAACTAAGCCATGGATGTATTTATGTTAACGACATTCGGTCGTCCATCGATACATCACGTTTCGATTTTCAGCGGCTTTCCTCTAACATGGTTGTCATAAGGTGGTCGATTGGTACTGTGTAGCCACTTTAGTTTCATTTAATTTTAGAGATTTGTTCAATAAATTTGATAATTGACTATAATTCGGCTTTTTTTTGTTGTCTAATATATTGCACTATACGAGTGTTGCGGAGACTTCATTGACGATATTTCATGTCTAGACAGATTTACTAATGCTATAAACCATATTAAAAGGGCCATAAACTGTTTTTCGATGATTTATCGCTGAAACTATTCTATTTGGAAATAGATAATTATCTTACTTCGCGGAAGTTCACTTATCATACTAGAGGTGGGGCCCCAAACAAACAGGGTCGGCTGTACATCTGCTGTTCAGTGATAGTTTTAGAGGCTGTTTTCTAGTTTCACGTATCTATGACGTACATTGTACATATCTGAGAGGGGGTGGGGGAGAGAGGAGAGAGATCACCGGTAGTGACGTCACTGCATTAGGGGGTGGATGATAATAAGTCGTTATTTCCGACTTCTTATTTGCTTGCATTTAAATTCTTTGTACATGTTTGGTGTACACTGAACTGTTTGTACATGCTTGGTGTACACTGAACTGTTTGTACATGTTTGGTGTACACTGAACTGTTTGTACATGTTTGGTGTACACTGAACTGTTTGTACATGTTTGGTGTACACTGAACTGTTTGTACATGTTTGGTGTACACTGAACTGTTTGTACATGTTTGGTGTACACTGAACTGTTTGTACATGTTTGGTGTACACTGAACTGTTTGCACATGTTTGGTGTACAATGAACTGTTTGCACATGTTTGGTGTACAATGAACTGTTTGCACATGTTTGGTGTACAATGAACTGTTTGCACATGTTTGGTGTACAATGAACTGTTTGCACATGTTTGGTGTACAATGAACTGTTTGCACATGTTTGGTGTACAATGAACTGTTTGCACATGTTTGGTGTACAATGAACTCTTTGCACATGTTTGGTGTACAATGAACTCTTTGTACATGTTTAGTGTACAATGAACTCTTTGTACATGTTTAGTGTACAATGAACTCTTTGTACATGTTTAGTGTACAATGAACTCTTTGTACATGTTTAGTGTACAATGAACTCTTTGTACATGTTTAGTGTACAATGATGCCCATTCATGTTGAATAAAAAATGAATATCACAAACGCGATACCTTTTAAACCATCCGAAATGCCCCCTCCCCCCCCCCACCCCGAATCTATTAGTCATTACCTTACCCACCTTACTCAAGGTCACTTTACAATGGACATGTTTGATCTCATGTTAGACATTCGATCCAGTAGGGATAAACTTTGGTTGTGGACATTAGGACTTTGTTTTTTTTTAAAGTTTGTCTGATGGAATAATTCAATAGACAGACAGATTGAGGAGACTTCCCCCACGGGCCGACATTCTGTATTGTACTGTCCCACTTTATCTGATCCCAGCTTGTTGTGTTGACCATTGCCGATCGATATAAAATCAATTACACGAGGATGAGTGAAGTGAATATTTGCTAATATTTGCATCCTTTGGTACAGTCGGTGTCACCATTGGGACACATGAAAAAAGGGGGGGGGGGACTCAACAGAGTGAGTGATTCAGTTTGTCTTTTTGTTGTGTCCATTCATTTACTCGCTGCACAAAATAAACCAAGAGGCCCCAGCTGTGTGATATCAGCTTAATCTCGTTTTGTCTTTCATCGTGTTGATAGTTGTATGTATTCTCCGCCTCATAAAATCACATCACTGTTTGTTGAATTACTCTCCAACCCAGTCGTTTAGACTTAATTTGATAGAGTGGATGAAAAGGAAATGCATTTTTTCTTTATAATGTTACAATGAATCCAACTGTTCTCAATCTTTTAGAATGTACAGAGCCTATCCTATCTATATGGTGTTTACACGATAGTCTTCTTCCTCTTCTTCCTTTGGCTCTACAGCCCATTTAGGGCCCTGGCCTGCCATACCACTCTTGTCCACTTTTCCCGATCCGTGGTCTTCTTCCTCCACTCTCTCACTCCTATGGCTTTAAGGTCTTTCTCCACTTCCTCCAACCATCTGCTTCTTGGTCTGCCTTTAGGCCTTTTCTCGTTGGGTGTTGCCATATATATTGCTTTTGGACCTCTGTTGTTTTCCATTCTTTCTATGTGCCCTACCCACCTCAATCTATTCATTTTGATTTCAGCTGTTATACTGTATTTGGTTCTTCGTAAAGTTCGTACAGTTTTTAATTGGTTCTACTTCTCCACTCGTCATTTACTGGCCCATATATTTTCCTAAATATTTTCCTTTCCCAAGTGTTTAGCATATTTTCTGCTTGTTTGCTGATGGCCCATGTTTCACTACCAGATGTTACTGCTGGTCGGTTCATTGTCTTGTATATGGTTTTTTTACGTTTTCTGGAGATCTGCCTGTTTTTCAGTATTTTACGCAGTGTATGATATATTATGTTCCTTACTTCTAGTCTGTTTTTGATCTCTGTCGTTATATCATTTTTCTCCCTTGTGGTTGATCCCAGGTATTTAAAGTTTTCTACTCTTTCAAATGCTCTATGACTGATTTTGAATGATTTTTCTTTTCCTTCTTTTTCATTTCTTTGTAATAGCATGTATTGAGTATTTGATTCGTTTACTGTTAAACCTGCTTTCTGATTCTAATTCTATGTTATGCTTTTGCTATATCCTTGCTTTGCTTTCCTATCAACGTTATGTCATCAGCATATGCAAGGTACTGGATGGGTTCTGTAAATATTGTTCCTGTATTCATAGACTTTGTTTTTTCACTTCTGAGGTAATGTGTTATAGTTCCTCGCTTATCCAACTAGTGTTGTTTTAGTCCCAGGTCATATTTTAGTTTCAGTTTTTCTGTAATAATTTTAGTTTTCGTCTAGTTTTAGTCTTGCTTCTAATTTTAGTTTTAGTTTTAGTTCTCGTTGACGAAAAGTCAACAATTTCGTTAACGAAGGTTTTAGTTTTAGTTTTCGTGAACGAAAGCAACACTATATTTTAGTTTCAGTTATTATTTGGTTTTTTCTGTAATAATTTCAGTTTTCGTCTAGTTTTAGTCTTGCTGCTAATTTTAGTTTTAGTTTTCGTCAACGAAAACAACACTATATCCAACTGTACGTTTCTTATGACTTTTCCTATGGTTAAGTTGAAAAGTATGCAAGAAAGGGACTCTCCTTGTCTAAGTCCTTGGTTTACTTTAAATTCTCTTGAGCTTTCCCCTTGTATTTTCACTTTGCTTTTTGAGTTGTTTAATGTCATACACACTAGTGTAATGAGCTTGTTGGGGATACACAACTCCTGCAATCTTTTGTAAAGATAATTTCTACTGATGCTGTCATATGCCATCTTGAAATCTATGTAAAGCTGTTGTAGGTGTATGTTACGTTCATAACACTTTTCTAGAGTGCCTTAAACAAAGGCGGCTACCCACAAGGCTGTCATGGGCAACACCCTAGTGGTAGTGCACAGGGCTAACTACCCAGTCATGTAAAAAAAAAAACCAGGTTACGAAAGCCAAACAACAATTTAAAAACCGGACTGATTTAAATGAAAACCGACCTTCGCACGATTATGCACATGATTACTGGCTAGCGAAAATATTAAGCCTCTACAGAGCAGGAGCCCTAACCTGCCTCACTGAACAGCTTAGAAAGTACAAAATAAAAATAGCAGCACTCCAAGAAATCAGATGAAAAAATTCAGACATACTAAAAAAACAACAGAGTATACCATCTATTATAGTTTACACGATAGTGCTATTTATTATTTAAATGTATTCGTCGTGTAAGGACATGCTGGCTCATAAAGGTCCATGACGAGCAGTAATAAGAAAGGCTCCAAAACTGTATCCTGATTGGCTGTTTTCTCTCCAGTTTTGGACCCGATTCTATTAGATTTTGACTGCTTTTTATAATTCTATAAGATAAAAGTAAAAATTATAAAGTACATTGAGGTGAACAATGTTTATATGTCCTATAAAATCCCAGTTAATAACCTTTTTAGTGAGTGAACCCATTTTTCTTAATGAAATTTTTTTCCCAACCCTAAATCTCGCCGCGTCGTTGTAAACCAGCACGTCATTGGCCCAGCACTTCTCGGGCCTGCATGTCCTTGTTTCCGATGAACCCTAAGTGAATGTGGGCTGAAACCTCCCAACTCACGCATACTCCTACTGACAAAGGTTTGAGAACAGTGTACTAATGTATTGAACTCATTATTCTGTTATGGCGATAAAAACAGCTTCCATTGATCCATTCGTCTCAGTCAACGTCAGTTATCTCTGTCTGTTTCTAAATTGTGTTATTGGTGGGTGGAAATGGAGTATTTGTTTGTCTCTTGTTTTCTTTAACTGAATTGATCCAAAGCCCGGAATTGTGTTGTGTCCGCTATTGGCGTGTTGACTTATCTCAAATGTGTCTATCTTTGTGCTCTATAGGTATCGTAAAAACACTCACAAAGACAAACATGAACAGCTGCAGGCCTGTATGATGTTGTCATTATAAACACCAGCAGCTGATTCTACCAGATGGCATGAAAACAGGCGCAATAGATACATGTCCTGTAACTAGATTATATTCAAACCAACCAGCTGACTCGCCAAAAACTCTATATTTTCATTTAAAATCAACATGAAATTCTTTAATTAATTGCTAGCAACTCTTGACCTAGAAATGATTTAACTGGAGAGTGTTGTGAAAGTCCTATGGTGAGCTGCTATAGTTCTGGAGGATGCTTATATTTCGAAATTTTGGATCATTATGGCTGATTACCCAAAACCTCGATATATCCCAGCATTCTTACTGAGGCGGGGGAACAAGGGAAACAAGCCAGGCAAGAAGCAGGGGGCACAGTTACCCCGGGCAACGGAGCTTAAACAGAGTGATGTGGTAAGTTAGTCATCAGTTAGTCATCAGCTAGACAGTTGAACTAATAGACATACCCAGACACATTCAGACACGTTATTTGGACACATGGACACATTTTTGACACATTATTTGCACACATTCAAACACATTGACACATTATCTATACACATTGACACAAGCAGACACACCTACACACGCCGACACACTCACTCATTTATTGAATTAACTTGATCAAGAGATTTCAATGGCTAATAAATTTTACTTGAAAAAAAAAACAACAATTTTGAAAGTATTATACTGCAACAGTCTACATAAAAGATATTTACACACTATTTCATTGTTAAGAAAAGTATCAGTGAATGTATTCATATATATTAATCTATTTGTGTTATATGTTACAAACAAACAATGCCTCTCGATTTAAAACATTCACATACCACGTGGGACAGGTGAGCAAATCAGTGGACAGCCTCCTCTCCGTTGCCTCCAGCATCAGCCTGCCTCCAGACGCCACCCTGCGGAAGATCCCCAGATCGGACAGGCACAGCCTGCAGACTTCCAGCAGCGGGGCCAACGGCCGTCCTTCCAACGGCCAGGTCCGGAGACACTCCTATGACGTCAACCCCAAAGACGACTTCGAGTTCTACGACTGCGAGGATGGAACCAGCGACGTAGACTTCACCTCGTCCAGCCAAGAGCCATCGCCGATAATTCGACCTAAGGAGATCAGGGGCGACGCCCGGAACTCGCAGGGGATGAGCTTCGCCGCCTCCGACCCGTTGCGCGTCAAGCGGCAGTCTACCGTGTCCTCCATGGACGCCTCGGTCAGTCTGACCAGCGACTGGGACTCGGCAGAGTCCGACATAGACGAGAAGAACAGCAACGTCCTTGACGTTGAGAGCCTGAAGAAGTCCGATGATGACGTGTCCAGTATGTCCGGCTCACCGGTCATTACAGTTCGTACGTCTAGGGGCCAGGTGAGAAAATTCAAACTAGTCTTTTGTGTCTTGAACATTTTGTGTTAATGTCTCTTGTTACCTATGTGTCTGAAACATTTGTTTGGTATTGTAATATAGTAATTTTGAACATTATGTGTTCATATACATATGTGATATTGTCTTTAACGTTCATAATTCATATGTATTATTCAGGAGTGGCGTAGTAGGTACTTGGACATGTACTCGAGTACATTTTAGGAATACTTGTACTCGAATTCGCATTATGGGTACGTGTACTCATACTTGTACCTAGGGTACGTGTACTCATACTTGCACCTTGGGTACGTGTACTCATACTTGCACCTTGGGTACGTGTAGTCATACTTGCACCTTGGGTACGTGTGCTCGTACTCGCACCTTGGGTACGTAAATCGCTGTTACAGGGTTTAAGATGTAATCACCAGCTTGGTACAGTATGCTATTACCATTATACGTGATACCAATTGACTTGTGCGACAGGTGCGAATAGCCACTGGGATGGGGACGGGGGGGGGGACTGGGAGGGAGAGAACCAAAGCATCTCATTCAATGCTATAGATAGGATGTTCTGTAACTAGCTGTGAGAAATATTGCTAGGATCTTCCCACAAAATAAACTCAATGTATTAATTGCAAAGTTCCATCGTACATTTTGTGTTGGGATGTTAACTAACAACTATTGAGTTGGACAACACATGTCATACACATGGATATACTTCTTGAGGTCAAGTGTGATTGTTTTATTTTTGTACATTTTTAAGACTGCAGTAAATTATGGATAGACTGTAGTAAATTATGGATAGATTGTAGTAAATTATGGATAGATTGTAGTAAATTATGGGTAGACTGTGGTAAATTATGGATAGACTGTGGTAAATTATGGATAGACTGTTGATTGGTGCGAGAAATAATGCGCATTAAACATTTTGAGTCCATTTTTATTCTGTAACTAGACGAACTCTGATATCGTTTTATTTACGAGATTTATATATATATATATATATATATATATATATATATATATATATATATATATAAAGGGGTGTGCCGGAATCCGGTTCCACCGGATTTTGCACTGTCCGTTGAAATCCGGTTCCGTCGGATTTACATGTACCCGGAATCCGGAATATACCGGATTTCGGAATTTGCCAGATTTTGTGACTCACCGGATCATAATCTGAAGTAAAAGTAATTCTCTTTCCCGAATTCCACACGATCACGATACATTAATCGATTGTTTCGAGCGTTGAGCTTGTTTAATGTTTAATATTCTGAACATACCAGAGGCTGTTCAGAAGTCATCCAATCCCTCAGATTTACCGGTATCTGCAAAGTACCAAAATCTTGAATAATCCGGAATCCGGTACCGGATCCGGCGGATTTCGCATAAGAAAATCCGGATTCGCATCCGGTTGGAAATAACAGATCCGGCACACCCTAATAATATATATATATATATATATATATATATATATATATATATATATATATATATATATATATTAGATATATTGGGGAAAACACACACGAGACAAATATAATATAAATTGAGATACACACACAGAGAGAGACAGGCAAACAGGAATACAGATAAATACAGGCGTGAAATAATACAGACACACATTTCACATGCCTACACATAGACATGAAGGTACTCGCAGACATGAAGGTACACAGACAGACAGACTTACTCACACACACCAGACACACACACACATGCATACAGAAAGTACTCATACATATATATATATATATATATATATATATATATATATATATAAACCACACACATACACTGGCTCATAGTCATTCCTTTTGTGTGTGGGAGGGGGTTGAAGTGTGAGTCTCACTGACGCTACCACCACACACACCATTGATCTACTGAAGTAAAAAATTCAACCAGAAGTTTCGTAATTGACCTCAGGGGCGACTACTGTCTTCACAGCAAGCCACATAACTCTGGCTGGTCTATGAATAATTACTTTTTTTCTACATTTGTAAATGTCTCATGGAAATGTGTATACCAGACATGTCTTCAATTTAAAATATCTCTCATTTTTTAGAGAATTTTCGAAAAAAATGCTCTATTGTCCCCGTTTTGTCTGTCTGTCTGTCTGTCATCACCCTAGATCTCAACAACCATAAGTCCTAGACCCATGATGTATATATCATTTTGTAGGTCTTGGCCTGCCAAGAAATGACTTTTTTCCATTTCGCGATCTGACCTCTCAGGGCCGTAAAGGGGCCTTATAAAGTACCGTTTTTTACTATATAAGCTATATTAATAATGGACCGCCCTATATCTCAGCAACCATAAGTCCTAGACCCATGATGTATATATCATTGTGTAGGTCTTGGCCTGCCAAGTGTACATCAAAAGTCCATTTCGCGATTTGACCTCTCAGGGCCAAAATATAAGAGTTTGCTATGTACCGTTTTGCTTATATTTTAAATATAAATAATAAAAGCTAATCAAAGGGGCGTAATCATTATTTATTTTTGTAACAGTTATTCAACATGACTTACTTGTCCTTTTAATATCTTTTTTCAGATATATGCATTACACAATTGAATTTATAAACATTTCCAAAATTTACAAATATTTACTAAAAGATAACAAACGTACTGATACATAACATGAAAATGCGCTAACACGTCCTGTGCCCAGAATGGAACAGGCTTAATTGCTTGTTTTTACTACAGTTGCTCTTTAAAATATGATCATATGACAGAAACACATTTTCATGATAGGAGCTTACATAAAACTATGGAATATCCCCGGCCTGTCAGATTTTCTGAAAAAATACGTACCAATTATGATGCCAAGCAATATTTTTTTTTGCAAAATGGCGTCAAACCATTAATTGCTCGTATATTTAATGTTGCTTTTCTCACAGTATTTATTCATAATAATGAATGAAACAATTTTAATTTTTTTTTGCACAAAGAATGTTTTCTGGTACATTTTCACCCTTCTCCCCCCATCCCACCCCCCCTCCCGCCGCCTTTCTATTTTACTTTGCATCGACCGGAAGTGTTTACCTCAGAGAAATCAGTTTCTGGTCCATGATGCACTTTAAGAAACACCTCGTTAAATGCACGGTCGACATATCGGAGACTGTTGACATCTGGTGTGACAACTGACGGGGGAAAGTTTTTAAAAATATATAACACTTTACACGGAACAATGAGCACACGTCAACAAAATAATTCAAACTAAAGGCTTAAAAGAAAAAAAAAAACACTTAATACTAGAATAATCAACCCAGATTCACCAGACAAAATCTTCCAAGACTCACCAGACAAATCTACCCAGACTCACCAGACAAATCTACCCAGACTCACCAGACAAATCTACCCAGACTCACCAGACAAATCAACCCAGACTCACCAGATAAATCTACCCAGACTCACCAGACAAATCTACCCAGATTCACCAGACAAATCTACCCAGACTCACCAGACAAATCTACCCAGACTCTCCAGACAAATCTACCCAGACTCTCCAGACAAAATATACCCAAACTCACCAGACAAAATCTACCCAGACTCACCGGACACATCTACCCAGACTCACCGGACAAATCTACAAATACATTTAATACAACACCCCATTTAGCTCTATACTAAAACATAATCAAATCGACCTATTCAAATATTGTCTCACACAATGACACCTGACATCAACATGATACTAATATTTTAATCATAGTGACATGCAGACAACACGTTACACAAATAATATCACTGTAAATATAAAGTCAAACTGTTAATCTATTATCGTAGCATCCTCTACTATGAAAACAGGTACATGTTGAGACAATTTACTTAACGTACAGACTCACCATACAAACTATTTGCATGAATTTATCTGATACAACGAAGCGTTCTATCCCCCACAACTTTAATGAAACATTATCAATTAAAGTAATTATATGTTCTATTCTATATTTTATCTATACTATTTATTTTTATGTTGACAATAATAGTTCTTTGTGTCATTGTACTGTCAAATTATTGTTTTTTTCCCTTAATTAATCGGGACAAATCAAAATATCAGTTTGTTGTTGTGCTAATTTATTTTCACTTAAATCGATATTTTGATATTGTCGATATAACTAAATCAAGCTGTCCATCTGTCAGTGTTATTTCAATTACGCTTGAAAGTAATTCAACTTAATACTATCTTCTATTCAATCTTTAATATAACTATGAATTCATCGCAATATCTGAAATATCCAGTTAGTGTTAACTAATTCATCACGTCATTCTTCCTCTTACGTCTCACTAACTCTGATTAGTAAAAAACATAAAGAAACTCAAATCAACGGCATAACATCAATTACTCAGTCATTTCTGGAGGACAATATGTTGCTATGGTAATTGAGAATGCTATTCAGTTTCGTTGTTATTGCCTGGAAGTTCGACCCAGCCAAAAACTGACCACCACCCCCCTTCCCTACATCCTCACAGTTAGTACACATGTTGGCTTTTTGGTTTGTCTGTCACTCGGAAAACTTCACGATGACATCAATGAAGTACTCACACTAAAGTCATAGATAATTTATTGACGTGGAAATGTGAGCTGACGTCTAGAGCCAGGGGAGTCGGGTTGCCCTTTAGACACCCCAGGAGTGTTTGTTCTTCACGCCGCGGAGGAATATGTGGCGCTAATGTAGCCGGTGCCACTTGATAAACTAACAGGCCGTAAACACAAGACACGTTACAACCTGAGCTAATGTAAATCCTGTGAAAAGTGAAATAAATACAACTCATTATGATTTGATTGTATGAAGTTATAATATCAAACTATTAATAATAAGTTATCTGTGAAGCATTACGTATTAATAGTAAGTTATCTGTGAAGTAATACACATTAATAGTTATTGTTATATGTGAAGTAAGGCGTATTAATGGTAAAATTATATTGAAGCGTTTTAAGACACACATAAAGTGAATGAGTCTAGAATGGCTACAAAAGCTTCTTGCTTTAAAATTATATATATATATACATTAAAAAGCAATTGGGGTGTTGTGCTAGCCATGTTGCCCCTTATGCCCTGGCTGCGGAAACATTTCATCTTCTCCGATGGCTCCCAAAGGATAAGGTACTTAACTTACTTTACTTTACTAAATAAACCCACGATGTGGTTTATGGTAGCCTGGCTTTAAACGCTTCATATATAAGAGGAAATAACGTTTTATAGTCGCATAGCTCAATCATAGCAGTTAGTTTTCAGATTACATCGGGAGTGTAACATTTTCAGTCTTTATCCATAAGTATGACTTTTTATTGTTTGGAGTAAAGACGTTTTTCAGAAAACTTTGGGAACTCTTTTGACGACACCGTTTTAACACTTATATATTATGACCTTTCACCTATGATGCAGACTAGCGTTGTTTTAGTCCCAGGTCATATTTTAGTTTCAGTTTTTATTTCGTTTTTTCTGTAATAATTTTAGTTTTCGTCTAGTTTTAGTCTTCCTTCTAATTTTAGTTTTAGTTTTAGTTCTCGTTGACGAAAAGTGAACATTTTTTTTAACGAAGGTTTTAGTTTTAGTTTTCGTAAACGAAAGCAACACTATATTTTAGTTTCAGTTTTTATTTCGTTTTTTCTGTAATAATTTTAGTTTTCGTCTAGTTTTAGTCTTGCTGCTAATTTTAGTTTTAGTTTTAGTTCTCGTTGACGAAAAGTCCACATTTTCGTCAACGAAAATTTTAGTTTTAGTTTTCGTCAACGAAAACAACACTAATGCAGACCGAGGAGTTTTTCAACGATAGACAACTTAAGCCAGAGGTTTTCAACCTTTTTTATGCTGCGGACCCCACTGACATTCCAAGCCTGTGTGGCGGACCCCCATAACCCAAGGCGCCCAGAATTTGTCTGATTATTTATAGGACGATCCAGGCTTATAATAATTGTAACCACTGATTAACCGTACTATTTATCAACAATACACACGCTTGCGCAGATCTGGATGTTTTAACAATGATGTCAGAGCTCAATAAGAAATATTGCCAAGATGACATGACTCAAAAACTCACTGCATAAGTACAAGTAGTATGCAGTCTGGTTCAGACTTTAGACGAAAATATAAGGAAATACCAGCGAAGTTTTCAATTCTGCTCAGTGTTGTCTGTGCCTGAAACATGGACATTGGTTAGCTTTTAGCTAAATAGAAAATACTAGCAATCAACCAAACCAAGCAATACTTTAATCAAGAAAAATCACTACTTTCCTAGACTTGCCCACGGACCCCTTTAAAGATCCGCGGACCACAAGTTGAAAACCTCTGACTTAGGCCACTTTCTTGCTGCTGTCAACCCCCCCCCCCCTGCCCCCAAATCTCCCTTCCCCTGCAGTCAGTCATAAATGGCCTCTCTGACAGCACAAACCCTTGTCAAATATGATACGTTTAGTCATAAAATGAAGCGCTAAAACCAATAATTATTTATGTATTTATGTAAATACCATTCTTTAGGGTAATACGGTTGTCACGTATTTCAACGGTGACATTAGGATCTAGAAATTTGTGTTTAGTTTGCTCAGCCCCTCCCTCCCCCCCCCCTATCTCCTCCTACTCCCCCCCCCTTCCCCACACACAAACACAAACCTAGGTCTGCTCCGGCATACAGGCAAGCTACATTATTTATTTCCCAGCATTCCATCTCGGCTAAAAGTGTTCAGATATAAAAAAAAAACCAGCCAATACATTATTAACCCGTTATGGCCAACTGTCAACTTAGATCTTTAGTAAATAGAACCCATTGTGTCTCGAGGATGATGGGAAGGCTGACGAGCCCGGCGCCCAGGGAGACGAAATGTGAGCGAGAGCCGCTGGGCAGTCGGCACCGGGGCTTCCTGTTTCATTTTGTAATATTCCGTTCTGTCTAGCCGAGTTTGATAAATGTTTGGGGTTAAGCCGTAATATGGTAAACACTCTCATTTACATATCTGCACTCAAAACCAAAAGGATGCTGTGAAAATACACTGGAGTTTCGGACACAGCACACACATTCATGCAAACATTTTCATGAGAAACATGTCTTATTTAGCGTTTTTTTTTTCTGTTTCAAAGTAGCCTGATTGCTACATTTTCTTTGTATCGCGACATTGTTTCTTAAAAAAAACTCTATCTGGCTGTTTGGTATGTAATAAGCAGAGCGGTTCATAGGCGGAGACGAATTCGATCAGGGTCTCCACTTGAAAAGCCCCCCCCCCCCCCATTTAAGAAGTAAAAGTAAAAGTGTGTATAAATTTAATGATATAAAATCACGAAATGCTTTATGCTTTTATGCCGCCTAATTTATTCATTCACATGTGTGCAGAAATATATACAACTATCATACACATGTATTGAAATTACGTATTTATATTGAGACTTAGGGCTCCGGCCGGTGCTTTTGTCTAAGGCCCCCCCCCAAAAAAAAAACCTAATGTCAACGATTCTGTAATTTTTAAAAATCCTAAAATATATTGCCATAGTTAGCTGATTACTTTTTCATAAATGGCGATCCAGTCATAGTCGTTAGAACTTTGAGGCCCCCTAAACAGTCAGCCCAATGTAAAAGTACTTTTTGGGGGGCATGAAAGCATCATATTTTATAGTAATGTGTATTAGGAAAGGGCCTTAAGGCGGTAGGGGCTCTAGGTATTTGCATAGTTTCCTAAAGAACGAACTTGCTATGACGTCTCTGAAAGGACATGGTAGTTGTTTAGATCGCGATCCAACAATAAGCTCGTGGCTCATCAAATTTCAGCGAGTCCATTCACATACCGTTGTCTCCCGTGGTAACTCCTTAGCCACTGTATGGGGGTGCTAGCTGAGGCTGCAGTGGTGATGGAGCTACTTTCTGAGGCTGCAGTGGTGATGGAGCTACTTTCTGAGGATGCAGTGGTGATGGCGCTACTTGCTGAGGCTGCAGTGGTGATGGAGCTACTTTCTGAGGCTGCAGTGGTGATGGCGCTACTTGCTGAGGCTGCAGTGGTGATGGAGCTACTTGCTGAGGATGCAGTGGTGATTAAGCTACTTGCTGAGGATGCAGTGGTGATGTAGGTACTTTCTGAGGCTGCAGTGGTGATGGCGCTACTTGCTGAGGCTGCAGTGGTGATGGAGCTACTTGCTGAGGATGCAGTGGTGATGAAGCTACTTGCTGAGGATGCAGTAGTGATGTAGGTACTCGGGGATCACAAGTAGACATCATCGCCATGATGGGGAAATGATCCCCCCTACATTACTCTGATTGATTTCACAGCCTCACCTCACCACCAACACATGGTCAGGTGTACGTATAATAGTCCGACTGTGATAGCCTGACCTTGTGCTTGTAGCCACTGGAGCAGTTTCTCTAACTTAACATCAGTGGCGCCTTAAAACGGAGATGACCAGGACTACATGTGGGGTTTACGATTATAAGACGCATATATTTGTCACATGGCTGAGTATGTCATTACCCGGGCATTTACTGGATTGGCTAATCCCAGCCATTCCTTGCACACATATATCGAAATCCCCCCTCCCATCCCCAACACACACACACATTTTCACTGCATCCTCTCAAATTTAATTAGCTCGAACAATAAAACAGGATACATCTGCAGATCGAATAACATTTGGTTTAAAAAAAAAAAAACTCTGCGTGAGACCAGTGGATGTAACTGATGTCATCTGGTGAAATGACCACAGACGTTAATAGGAGAGTGCAGATAAAAAGGACAGTTTGAAATGTAATCTTATATTGACCACACATGCCTGGTACAATGAGCTGTATGTAGATACAGGAAGTTGACCTTTCATTAGATATCGCGTTCTCTTTATAATTGTGAAATGAACCTGCTACACGTGTGTCTGTCATTATTGTTTTAAAAAAAAGTAACACTATTTGCATTGTTCGCATGATGAGTTGTGGATCATGAACTGAATGATGATGAATGATTGAAGATGTTGGAGGTAGTTCATATTTTTTTTATGTTTTGATGAGATAATATAACGATATATCAAACCTCAGTGTATTTTTACAAGAATTCATGAGAACCGTACTTTAAGATCATGTACTCAACATAGGTAGTAATGTGTACATGGGCGTATTCATGGGGTGGGGGGCAAGGGGGCATTTGCCCCTCCCCTACATTTTAAAAAAATGTCATATAAGAGGGGGGCATTTGCTCCCCCCCCCTTACATTTAAAAAAAAATGTCAAAGTTGTTATTTGCCCCCCCCCCTGGAAAATTTTTGCCCTTCCCCTGGAAAAATTCCTAGCGACGCCCATGAATGTGTATATGAAGTCTACACAAACTGTCCAACTCCATGGTGGTAACTAAAAACATGTCAATACATATCATGACTGAACTGTAATGCCTACAATTTAAAAAAAAAAAATACAAAAAAAGACACATTCTTCATTTTATTTATTACTTTTTGATACCAATCTGAAGTGTACATGCTCACATTTTACCATTACATTGAACATTCACTTTACATTTCTTATTTACTGACATTTCTTAAAAAGTGAGTTAAATAAATGTATCAATTTTACAGGGTAAAAAAAAATTACAACTTTCAAACAAGGAACTGTGTTGTCTACAGTCTACGGTATAAAGACAAATTTACCGTAATATTTGTTGTTTGACAGCCTATAATCTTAGTTTAATATATATATATATATATATATATATATATATATATATATATATATATATATATAAAAGCGACTTGGGCCCTGCGTTAAATTGAAAGTAAAGAATTAATACAACAGTATTCCAGTTTAAAATACCATCATGAAAAAATCGGATCTACCCGAAACCAAAAATAACCTAGCCTACCGAA
Source organism: Bulinus truncatus (assembly GCA_021962125.1). Taxonomy (NCBI): domain Eukaryota; kingdom Metazoa; phylum Mollusca; class Gastropoda; family Planorbidae; genus Bulinus; species Bulinus truncatus. The sequence continues at coordinate 14,891,403 of JAGDYQ010000007.1, forward strand.
TACTACCGATTAAGCCTAAGGGGATTTAACTCTATGCAATGGTTTTGCAGGGTACAGCTAGTATATCTATATTTTTCTACAGACTTGCATTTTGAATAGTTCATCTTTGAATATTTTTACTGCAGTTATTACAACATTGGCAACTTTGCAAACTATGTTAGCAACTAACATCATTACTAAAAATGTATTATAATTTATTTACTCAATATAATTTCTATAAATATTTGTATGATCTTACCCTACGTGAATTTTTTTAGCTAGTTTTAATACATTTTTTAAAAAGTTTTTTTAATATATTTTTTAAAGCTTCAATCCATCCAGTCTGGTTTCTAAACTTAGTTGGTTCTAACACGAATGTGTCGGTTGATTTCTATTTTTATGTGAACTGGACTAGATGATTGATGAATCATGGGAAGTTAATATTCAGCCAGTCTCTATCTAACGTTCATATAAATAGTGCCCGTTGGACTTTTTCTCTTTTACATATTTATTTCACCATCTGGATCTCCATTTTAACTGGTTCTGTCTGACTCTACGAGTCTATGTATCTGTGACACAATGAACTCCCTCGATATTCCTCGCTCACTCACACTGTTTCTGTCCTTGCATGGTTCCTCTTTCTCAGTCTCTCTCTATCTCTGTGACAGTTATATTTAAATCACACTTTCTCTCATCGTCTATGTTCCTCTCTTCGTCTATGTTCCTCTCTTCGTCTATGTTCCTCTCTTCGTCTATGTTCCTCTCTTCGTCTATGTTCCTCTCTTCGTCTATGTTCCTCTCTTCGTCTATGTTCCTCTCTTCGTCTATGTTCCTCTCTTCGTCTATGATCCTCTCTTCGTCTATGTTTCTTCTTATATGTTCCTGTCTTCGTCTATGTTCCTCTCTTCGTCTTCTGTCTCTGTACATAGGTCTATGTTCCTCTGTCTCTGTACCTAGGTTTGTGTTTCTCTCTTTCCCTTTTTGTCAAAAATAGTCACCCCCCACCCCCACCCCCACAACCTCTCTGTGCCACAATTATTGCCGACATTAATGTCAATAAATAAACTTCGACTGTTTTTTCATGACGCTTTTATTACTTCGTCTTGGGCATGCAACTCTCAGAATGAAAAGCTGAACAAAAAACAAAAACATTTTGTGTCAAACATTGTGTGAGATATTCTATGACAGGAAGGTCACACGTAGTGAGTCAAACAGTGAATGTATATTTATATCTATGATTAGCTCTAAACGGTATCGCATTAATCTGTCCTCCAATAATACCACACTCAGTACATTACTCACACAGTAACAAGATTTAACCAGGTCTACGCGTGTGACTACTCACCCTACCGTTATGATTAGTACATACAGTAGCAAGTTATGTCAGCCCCCTGACAATTTATCATTCAATTGTTTTACCACTCAATGACACTGTAAACCATTTTGTTTGTTTTTAAATAGTACATTTATAGTCACTAGGTCCATGTCGTGGGTTCAATGCGAGTCGGAATTTAACTCTGTGATTGTTTGATTTTATGTAGTTCCTTTCTCTGAATGTGAACTTTGGCCAAGATGGTAATTTTTTTATTATATTTTTTTCTGAGAAATATGTTTATTATCCCTGGCTTCTGCTTTAGATTTGAGTCTTAACTGCTTTACCATTATTCCTAGTCATCCTACAACAACAGAGACTTGGCAGGCATCATTCCTCATAACCTTCAGTACTACTAGTAGTATTTTTTTTATTTTACTTTATGAACAAAAAAAAAACAAACAAAAAAAAAAGGACATAACAGATTTCTGAAAAACACTTTTCTTGAATTAATTTTCTTCGAAATAAAAATTAAATAAAATGACATTTTCTTTGTGTTAGTAATTCCTTTGCAATTATTTTATTGAGATGAGTCATAAGTATTTTTTCTTGAAATAAAATTTAAAAACAAAAAAAAAACGAACATATTTATTGAATATTTCATATTCATGATGTAAATGTTTTTATTGATCTCTGTGATTGTGTGAATTGTTTTGTTATTTTGTTTGAAATGTCCAGTGTGGTATTGTTTAAAACCTTCTGGCCTAATAGTTTGTTTTTTTAAGATGCGGAGAATGTCAACAAACTACCCAGCACAGTAAAAGAATATAATCTCTTATCTCTGTTTTTTGTGACGTATAAAATACTCAATATAGTGTATGTGTGTGTGTGTGTACAACTGAAGTACTCAGCTAGGACTGTGACCTTGAAAACGTGAAGACACTCGACTTGATCGTAACCAATTTCCAACTTCCGTTTTCTTTTTAGCAGTCAATTTAATTACGTGGTGAATGATTGGTTCAGTGATGGGCAAGTGGTGAATGGGTCAAGAAGATAAATGTTTCATTTCCTGTAGAAATTTTGTTTATATTTGAAAAGAAAAAATCCTAAGAGGTTTTCTACGCATATTATTTTAAAGTATGAAAGAATTATGGGAAGGGCTGCTTTATGATATGGTTGAGATCTCATTTAAAAAAAAAAAAAGCCTTTTACCATATTCTGCCCATTCACTTATCTATTGATTTCCTATCATAATTTAACCCAGTGTTATTCTGTGGGTCAGTGCATTAAATAAATGTCTGTCAACAATCCTTACTTCGTTACTTTGATACTTTGACTAATGGGGCGTTACTGTTTGATATTAACGATATAATGCCCTTAGTACAGGGCAGCCGCTTTCTTATATTTGGACACCCTAACATTTTTACATTGTCTGGGCTATCCTATGGTCAGACCCACCCTCCATCTATCTCTAGATCCTTTATCTGACCAACAAGTGACCGGTACAGTTTTTATAATGCCATTGCTCCACTTTCATGTCATAGCTTAGGTTACGATGACCATGGAGTTATTAATGACCACAAAGGTTATGACGTCATGGAGTGATCAAGGAAGGACAATTTAATGAAATTTAACAGATTCACCGATTTCAGCTGTTGGATATAAAAGACATTGACTCAGTGTAATTGACTTTACAAAAACAATTAGCGCTCAAAAAAAAATATCTTAGCTCCATATTACAAAAACATTCTAGTGGCTGTGGTATTGGGGGGGGGGATGACAAACAGGGCCATCGCTCCATCGCCCCAGACCCTGTGCCTGAAAGAGGCCCCACGATAAGAACTAATTGTCATCTAGTTGACATAAAACTTAATTCTACGTTCAGCATATGATGCTAGCTTAAGCAGTGGCGTAGCGAGCTTAACTCGCGCCCGGGGCACAATACCTTTTTAGCGCCCCCCCTCCATTCGAAAACCGTATAATATTATATGTTTTTCGGACCGTTTGGCGTCTCTTTTTGAGTAGCGCCCGAGGCATGATGCCCCCCTTCGCTACGCCACTGAGCCTAAGGTCCCACATTCTGCCCTTCCCACGTATTTCCGCCTCTGTTCCTATTTCTGATTAGATTGTAAACCCCTCTGTAAGTTTACTCCCTTGTATGATCGTATTTCGTCCCACGTGTGCCAGTATCCAGCATATTGAAACCTAAACCACAAAAAGTGTTCGGCCATTTTGTGATTTATCAACTACAATTATTGTTCTATATTTCGCCATTTGTATTGTGATACTGAACAAATTGTTTCACGCCGTGCCCAACTTGACCAGATTCCTTTTTTTTTTAAATTTGATACTACTTGTCTGCCATAAACAAAAACACAAACATCCATTATCGATCCAACTACTGAAGCAGATGTTATTTTTTGATAACTAGAGTTGTAATTCAGAACTTCCGGATATACTTCCTGGTCTTTTTTAATAAGAAAATTATATTTTAAAAAAATACCAGCAACAATAACTCAACATAAAAACAATATAAAAAAAGACTGCTACAACAACATCAATATTTTAACAATAGACACGTTATCTGTATTGTCTGAATGAAGATGCCCCCACTGCTGTGACAAGATATCAGTGTTGCCAACTTTGATATTTTATAATTCGATCGAGATAATTGTTGAGCCATCTGTATCTATACAAATGTCCTTATTTATAGAGCTAGATTTTTTAAGTTATATATGTATATAAAATCATGTCCTATATTTTATATATTTCTGGACATTTGTCAGCTATTTCTGGATAATTAATTCTTCGGGAAGTAGGTTGGCAGTCGTGCATAATGTGAATACATCATTATAGTACTGTAATAAGTGCACATCTTCCAAGCCTACTGTAGGTCAAGCAAGGTACATCTAAGTCAATTTGTCCTTTCACGACCTTCCTACACTACGTTTTAAAAAAAAGAGTAAACACGAAAGACCCTGACCTATAAAATCATCAGCATGGCCCATACATTAGAAGTCAGTTACTCCCCACATTCTTTAACAAACACACACCGGATCATGCAGAGGACAATTGGGTCAAATTGTGTGTGTTACCTGGGAGGTCAGTAATTAATTCCCTAGCTAAGCGTGGACTATAAAACCACCATTACATGTATGGCAAAACAGAAGATATACATTTTGACTCAATAATAACTGGGTATTGGAGGAAAAATTATTCTACCTTGTTTCTGGGTTTCTCATACAGAAATATAAAAATATACATTGCGATAATGTAATATTTATTATTATTGTAATTTTTAATTGTTTAATATACTTTTTTCCGTATTGGAGCCACGAACGTGTGGTTTATAAAGTATGGTGCTCTTTTGGTGTACTGGTAGGCATCGATATTTCGTTTGTGATCCTCCTAATCTAGACTTCTGTAACAGATTCTCCTAATCTAGACTTCTACCAAAGATTCTCCTAATCTAGACTTCTATCCAAGAACAAAGATTCTCCTTATTTAGACTTCTATCCAAGGACAAAGATTCCCATAATCTAGACTTCTAAACAATATTCTCCTAATCTTGACTTCTATACAAGATTCTCCTAATCTAGACTTCTGTACAAGATTCTCCTAATCTAGACTTCTGTACAAGATTCTCCTAATCTTGACTTCTCTACAAGATTCTCCTAATCTAGACTTCTGTACAAGATTCTCCTAATCTAGACTTCTGTACATGATTCTCCTAATCTAGACTTCTGTACATGATTCTCCTAATCTAGACTTCTGTACATGATTCTCCTAATCTAGACTTCTGTACATGATTCTCCTAATCTAGACTTCTGTACATGATTCTCCTAATCTAGACTTCTGTACATGATTCTCCTAATCTAGACTTCTATCCAAGAACAAAGATTCTCCTAATCTAGACTTCTAAACAATATTCTCCTAATCTTGACTTCTATACAAGATTCTCCTAATCTAGACTTCTGTACATGATTCTCCTAATCCAGACTTCTATCCTAGAACAAAGATTCTCCTAGACTGCGCTGAGAATCTCGTCTTTTGTTTTGTTTAAACCCACCCACTCTGGGCGTGAAGTCTTGAAATGTGTTTACTTCCTGAAACTGGATGTCAACTGGCTTATCAAACGTGAACCAGTTGACGTTGAGTTGGAAATATTGGATCGGTTTAATTGACAGCGGGAAGTCAAACGATCCCCTTGACGCAGTCATCTATATTTTTAAATTAAACGTTAAATGTTTGTTTCAACCCTCTGCACTGTTTTGTTCAAAGTTTAGTGTCAAATAATAAACACATTAAAAAAAAAAAGTCCATGTAACCTGTTGGTGGGTGTTTCCAAGTTTGGTGTACATATAACCTGTCGGTGGGTGTTTCCAAATTTGGTGTACATATAGCCTGTCGGTGGGTGTTTCCAAGTTTGGTGTACATATAACCTGTCGGTGGGTGTTTCCAAGTTTGGTGTACATATAACCTGTCGGTGGGTGTTTCCAAGTTTGGTGTACATATAGCCTGTCGGTGGGTGTTTCCAAGTTTGGTGTACATATAGCCTGTCGGTGGGTGTTTCCAAGTTTGGTGTACATATAACCTGTCGGTGGGTGTTTCCAAGTTTGGTGTACATATAGCCTGTCGGTGGGTGTTTCCAAGTTTGGTGTACATATAGCCTGTCGGTGGGTGTTTCCAAGTTTGGTGTACATATAGCCTGTCGGTGGGTGTTTCCAAGTTTGGTGTACATATAGCCTGTCGGTGGGTGTTTCCAAGTTTGGTGTACATATAGCCTGTCGGTGGGTGTTTCCAAGTTTGGTGTACATATAACCTGTCGGTGGGTGTTTCCAAGTTTGGTGTACATATAACCTGTCGGTGGGTGTTTCCAAGTTTGGTGTACATATAACCTGTCAGTGTATCATTTAAAATATATTATTTTCTTGAGTTTTTTTTTTCAAATTTGTCTTTTTTTGAAATTATGCTATATTGCTAAAAAAACAACAATATTGTTTACTACATGTACCACTAATGTACAGCCACATCTGTATGGATTATCACTCGAGTTTTGTTTCCACGGCTGCAAAAAATCTGGTTTTGGAATAGGATAACGTGAACAATTAAATACAACGAAGTCAGTGTGTGGTGGACGTTTGATTTGTTCATGTTCATGTTACCTCATAGAAACTTCGAGATCATTGTACACGTGTCTTTAGTTGCATTTGATCATCCAATTAACATCGCCATTGTTGCCTTGGTCCATCTACTGGCCTCTTGTGTTGAATTAGAGCTAGCCGCATACTTTTACCGTGTGGGTAGCCGTCAGTAGCCGATTAATGTCTCTAACGCGTCTCGTTGGCTTAAGTCTCAACAACGCTCCCCCCACCCCACCCCAGCCCCATAACCTGATACTATATATCTGTTTTCGACGTCTCGGTTCAGAGGTCACCAAACACCGTAGAGAGGACGCAAGTGTGACCTAGTTGTCTGCCCCACCTGTTGTCGTACCAACAGTGTGAGTCTACCTTCAATTTCCAGTTGTACAGACAGACATCCTCAATAGTCCACTATCCGCATTCACAGCTAGTCTACTCACAGGATGATGCGACATGGATGAACATGTTGAAAATATAGACTCTGAGGACAGAGTTGACATTGATGTGAGTAGTTGACGTTAATGTCAAGTTGACTTTGACGGCATGTTTCTATGCCGTGGTGATCTAGTTTATTTATGGAAATATCTAAATTTGACACCTGGACTTAATCAAGTGGCCAAAAAATCGACCTAAGCATAAAAAAAAAAAACCAATAACTCAGTTTTTGCTGACAACATTCCGTTCAATGTCATTTGTTAATTGTATTACTTAAAGACTGCTGATTAATGTTGTTGTTTTTTTTTATGTTCAGGCAAACATTCTTCTAATGTCTCTATTATGTCATTGATTATGTGACAAAAAATCCATGTAGCCTACACTACAGTCGTACCCATATGAATTATTTGTTTCATGGCTCTAGATTTCATTTTTTATGTAAAAACGAGACTGTTTTGTGTGTTTATGGAATTATTTTTTATTGTCCTCTTTTTAAATTATATTTGGTTATCCAGTACAAGGGAGACAATTATAAAATAGCCTGAGCACATGTTTTGTGTAAATAACTACGTCAAAAGGTATAAATACTATAATTTACACAAAAAAGTATACATTATTTTTCTTTTTAAGCGAAAAATACTTTGATGAAATTTAATGTTCTAGACGAATTTTTTTAAATCACTTTTTACATTTTGAATTGTTTTGTCATTTTTCGTTTGTTTTGTAAGTAATAAACAGAAGCGATCATCTAAGATCGTTGCAACCTTCACCCTGCTAGCAATGCACCATATGAGCTGGAAGTCCTGAAAAGTGATATTAAAGTACCGAATAGCGTGTAAACATAAATGTGTAGAAAAACAAGAGTACAAACAACGTAAACACAACATTCACACAGCACCGCACCAGTGTCGACTACAGCAGCAGAATTTGAGGGGCCTATGACTTAATATCATATGCGGGGCCTTGGGGCGAGCACCATTTGTTGGGCCCTAACAAACTTTTTGTCGCACTCCCCAAAGCTCGTTGCTGCACACACTCATACTTGGTACACGTTTTGTAAACAGCTGTATGGTTTAATACACGTTCTTACTGTAAAAGACGCAGCTGTATGGTTTAATACACGTTCTTACTGTAAAAGACGCAGCTGTAAGGTTTAATACACGTTCTTACTGTAAAAGACGCAGCTGTATGGTTTAATACAGAGGTTTTCAACCTGTGGTCCGCGGACCCCCAGGGGTCAGTGGGGAGCTTCTAAGGGGTCCGTGGGCAAGTCAATGAAATTAGCGATTTTCTCGTATAAAGTATTGCTTGATTTGGTTGATTGGTTAGTTTTTAGCTAAACAAAAAAAAAAATACCAGCTATGCCAATGTTTCCGGTACAGACAACAATGTGCAGAATTTAAAACTCCGCTAGTACAGTGGGTATTCGGTTAACGAACCGTTCGGACAGCGAACAAATCGGACAACGAACACTTTCAGGAAAGATTTTTGTGTTCGGACAACGAACAAAATTCGGATAACGAACAAAAACTAATTCTAACAAAAACGTCTCGGCTCTCGGAACACCCGACATCAGTCCTCAATTTGTCCTGAAAATGGATGTGCGCGTGCGCTGACACGTCATCATTCATACTACGTAGCAGTGAGGCAGCACAATACGACGCGTAGGGTAGTGTGCGACGACACATCGTCAATAATGTACCATACATGTGTAGTTAATTTGTGGTCCTTGTGGTTTTTGTATGTGCTTCTCTAAACGCCTTATAAAAAAAACCCTGAAAATTTGACAATATTATGGGACCTGAAAGAGTGGAGTGTCAAGAACTGTGCTCACCATAAAAACCAAGCAAGAGATTATAACTAAAGTAGAGAGTGGACAAATAATGACTGATGTTACCAGGCAGTACGGCTTGAACAGGTCTACTGTAGGCACAATCCTAGCTAAAAAAGATATCACCAAGAAGACTCAAGCCGCTAAAGAAGTAACGAAAATTACATCTGAGAAGCAAAAAAAAAGTGTCATCTATGATAAACTCGAGAGTTTTGCTTTTAGTTTGGATAAATGAACGGGAGGTGAAAAGAGATGTAACTAGAATGACCATCGTTCAAGAGAAGGCTAGAGAAATTTTTGAGAAACTGAAAGAACAAACTCCAGGCTCGTCCTCCGAAAATCTAGAATTCAAGGCTACCACTGGCTGGTTTACAAAATTTAAAAGGAGATCTGGCATTAAACAAGCTGATGTCAATAGGGTTGCTGATCTCTACAACGACATTGCTATCAATCATCCTGAAAGTCCTGAAGGAGAGAGAAAAACAACCGACATTGGACATGTTCTTTAACGCCCAAAGAAAGGAAAAGGACTGATTAATAAGCAAGACTATATGTATGCATTATATTTCTAATAAATAAACTTACTAAGAAATTATTCTTGTACATGACAATTTTTTTTAAATTTAATTTTTAGGATCTCCAGAACGAATTAATCGAATTTCCATAAACATATATGGTAAATCGATGATCGGTTAACGAACGATTCGGATAGCGAACATAATTGTGGAACGGATTAAGTTCGTTAACCGAATACCCACTGTATTTGCTTATGCTACGTCTGAAATATGAACTAGAGTGCATACTACATGTACTTGTGTAGTGAGTTTTTTGAGTCATGTCTTCTTGGCAATTTTTCTTACTTGCTGAGCTCTGGCGACACTGTTAAAACATCCGCAAAGTGCGACAGCGTGTGTATTGTTGATAAATAGTCTGCTTGATCATTCTGTAATGTTTTTATAACATACATTGGAAGGGCGAAAATTCGCCATAGATACTATGAGATTACAATGTCAGTTATGTTTAGAGAGAGTTTGTATTTTAAGGTGACACATACCTGGGAAAAAGATGACCTGGTTAGGCTGGAATTAATAGCAAAGCTTAGCGCCCTTGTGTTTTCAAGAGATAAATGTTGTGATAACTTATTTATCAACTGTCTGGTATTGTATCATGGCGCCGAACATCCACAGAAGCTTGATTAGGATCTTATAAAAGAAGTTAGCAGATCTTTTGATAGGTATAGAGATTGGAAGAGAGAAAGAGAGGGGAGGAGGAAAACAGAGTGGTACAGACACACAGTTCCACAAAAATAGGCAGCCCACATGATAGAGTAGTGATGTTTCAGTGAATATGTATCTTGGAATGTTTAGTTTCATGCTACTTATATTTTGAAATTATATTTTGTGTAATTGTCACATAAAGTACATGAATTGGACTTGTCAGTTTAAATCATTTATTTGTGATGTCTGTGAATAAGTACACGCTTAGATAAAGTGTCGGTCTCTACCAGAGAAGTGAAGACATACACTTATCATCACAATAACGCATAATGTATAACTAATAATACGAATAGTTATGACACCTAGTAGCATGGATAAATTTCTGAAGAGGAAAACTGACCAGAACCTTGAAGATTCTGATGATCAAGCAGCCAAAGATGAACGAAAACGAAAACAGCGCAAGTATAATCCATAATGTATATCATTCGGCTTCACCGCAGTGGGGACCGATGCTGACCAACCTCTTTGCGTCGAGTGCTTGCAAACATTATCGAACGATTCAATGAAGCCAGCCAAATTGAGGCACCATTTGAACACAATGCATCCGGAACTTGCCAGTAAACCGAAGGAATACTATGAGAGGAGTACTCGCTGCTGTCAGACAAAGCCATCAATGTCCTGCTACCATTTTTTCTACGACGTACTTGTGCGAAACTGCATTCTCTGCTGTACTGCGATGAAGATCAAGTACAGGTCCAGACTGGACATTGAACATGAAATACGCATATGTTTATCACGCATACCACCATGTTTGAACAAACTCTGTTGTGCAAAACAGGCACAACCTTCTAACTGAACATACAACTGTGTAACGGACATACCAGTGGAATACTCGGTGAGTGTTTCATTATTTGGATATATAGCTTTTCCCGTATGTGAAATGACTTTTACATGATGTGCGCGTAACTCAGGCTAGGCCTACCGTTTATCAGAATTTAAGTAGATTGCATCCGTAAACTTCATAAGACATATTAGGGTCCAACCTTAGGTATGAAAAATTAAGTCCAGGGTGCCTTGGTCTCTGGGGGTCCGCCACCCAAGCTTGGTATGTCTGTGGGGTCCGCAGGGTAAAAAAGGTTGAAAACCTCTGGTTTAATACACGTTCTTACTGTAAAAGGCGCAGCTGTATGGTTTAATACACGTTCTTACTGTAAAAGACGCAGCTGTATGGTTTAATACACGTTCTTACTGTAAAAGACGCAGCTGTATGGTTTAATACACGTTCTTACTGTAAAAGACGCAGCTGTATGGTTTAATACACGTTCTTACTGTAAAAGACGCAGCTGTATGGTTTAATACACGTTCTTACTGTAAAAGGCGCAGCTGTATGGTTTAATACACGTTCTTACTGTAAAAGACGCAGCTGTATGGTTTAATACACGTTCTTACTGTAAAAGACGCAGCTGTATGGTTTAATACACGTTCTTACTGTAAAAGACGCAGCTGTATGGTTTAATACACGTTCTTACTGTAAAAGACGCAGCTGTATGGTTTAATACACGTTCTTACTGTAAAAGGCGCAGCTGTATGGTTTAATACACGTTCTTACTGTAAAAGACGCAGCTGTATGGTTTAATACACGTTCTTACTGTAAAAGACGCAGCTGCAAACATTGCATAGAAACATATTATGTCAACGTCATAATTCTTCGTTCACAATAGCCCTCTCCCTCTCCCTCTCTCTCTCTCCCCCCCCCCGGGACACACACGCTCACATAAAAAAAATTGCCCTTCATTCACAATATTTCCTATGAATAAATAATGACGATGAAGATAATAAGCTGATAACTGTGGTATTTATCACGGCTTCTGATCGTTAAATGAGAGTTATCAAATATTCAGCACGAACAGCCGTGTCAGTTTAACCAGATCCTCCGCCGTGGTTGAGATGTGGGTGTGGGGGGGGGAACAATTGCTTGGAACCCCCAACCATTGGGAGTCTCGTCTCTGTTGATTTTATTTTTAATTGTTCACCAACGATGCAAGGCCCTTTTACGTGGTTTTTCTTTTTGGTGGGGGGGGTAGTTTTTAAGAGAGGCCCCTTCAGCTCTTAAGTATTCAGGGGCCCAATATTTTCTGGCTGCTACCCTCGTTTAATAACCGTACAATGGCCCCGCTCTAGTGTCATATTTAGCTACTTTTATATTCTGGCTAGCACATAAACCTATCAATACATGTAGATTCACCTGCATTCACCCTGAGTCACATTCAGACTATATGTGTTCTCATGTACTGTAAATATAGAACGCTGTGCCAGTAAATAATACTTCTGAAGTTCTGATAGTAACTTACCTAACTAATTGAAACCACAAAGGCACGTTTTTGCAAAAGCTAAGAAGAAGCCTTACAATGAGTCATTCTCCATTTCTCTCGCGTGTGAAGTCCTATCACCATTTCCCCAAGCATATCGTTTCTTGATCACTTACGAATGATAATTATAATATAGTATTTGATTTTTAATGTACAATCAACTTTTCCTCAAATCTTCCTCTCAGTTTTATTATTATGTACATTAACATGCATTATTCACAATGTATATTACTTTATAGTGTCAAGTAGTTTTAATGACAACTAATTTTGATCCATTTATTTATTTTTCTACAGGACCCTAGTCATCTTCCAGTCGGTCAGCAACTTACACAAAGTAGGTCAGTCTTTCTCGTCAATGTCCATTTGAAAGAAGGTCGTGACCTAGTCATCAGGGACAGTTGTGGTAAGTTGGCGAATAAATTACGTTGAATGTGTTCTGATGAGTGAGTGAGTGTGTGTGTGTGTGCGTGTGTGGAGGAGAGAGCTCAATGATAGCGATCATAACAGACTTTAAAGATATTGCAAAAATAGGGACCGTCACAACATGTTGAAGGCCACTGCAAGGCTCAGCATCAGTTCTTCAAGAACGTCTCTTTTGTTCAAGATTGGTTCTTCTTTACAAGAAAACACCATAGATAACAAACTCTGTACTACGTTTTACTTAGAGAATACATATCGAGTTGGAAGTGTGAATATGTCAAACACCTGAAAAGTTATTTTTATACCATAATTGGAGTACTCTAGTGTGAATACATTCATTTAAATGAAAAAAATCGTCAATTTGTCAGCGCCTAAATTGTTAATTTTAAAACATTGCATAAAACATAAAACAAATATTTCATACCCTTCTATAACTTAGTCTTTTTTTCTGTATTATCTTTGACTCGTGGACATTTGCATTCGTTTTGTTTTCTTTTAAATTTGAAATTTAAAGCTCGTTCACTGAACGGATGAACGTTTCTTAGAAAAATCATATAGTTTAAAGTTCTTTAATCGATGCCTCCAAGGCCATTGCACTGTCAGCTATGAATGATGGGGGAGGGAGGAGGGGCATTACAAAAACCATATCATTTGTGGTTTATATGAACAGGGACTTTTTACAAACAAAAAAAAAATCTCTCTATTCTGTACTAATCATTCCAGAGATTTTTGACGTTTTTACTTAAGTATCAAGTGTTCTCACACCTAATCTTGCGCCCCATGACAATATCCACTAACTGGGACACCTCTGATCACATGCACCATCCACTTTCTAAGTAATTCTTTGTAGATTACTGTACCCGACGGGCCCTTATGGGCAGTGGCCCCTAAATTTCATTCTGGGTTGTACTCTATTCCCCCTCCCTCATTGCACCGGTCATTTAAGCATACAAGGACAAAATTGAAGTGGATCAAATAGTATGTAGAGAATTAGTTTTCAAAGTTTTAGCACAATAAGAACTAAATAGAGTAAGAAAAAAATGAGACTCGATCAGAATGTCCCTAATTGTAAATAATTAAAGTAAATAAAGAACGCTAATTAGAGTTTTGGCCAGCTCCAGATATAGGCTATCGTTTCCCTGGTGGATTGGAAGTTATCTGTCTGGCCAGACAACGAGAGGTTAATTTGTCCAAATGTACTGTGCTTTAACGTCATCTTAATAGATATTTTGTTCAGCTGTACATTGGTGTTGTATTGGGTAGGGAAGGTGTGTGGCTAAATATCTTCTTGGCCAGATACGGTTAGACTAATGAGGACTTGATTGTAATTTTAGAATTTACTGAATGCATCGACACTTTCAATGCACAAGGACTTTTAGGTGTTTCAAAAGACACTTGTTATTTCGTATTTTAATTTACCAAATAATGGCATCACATGGCACCTGTCTGAAAATGTATTAAATATTGTATGCTCATTAGATTTTATAATTAAACAAATAGATTTAAACAAATAGATTCCCATTGGTGTATAGACTTCCACCCCCCCCTTTCGTCAGGCATAAATTTTTTTCAAACAACTTTTAATTCACTCTTTCTACTACTTGATACTTTATTCACATTAAATTTATTCTGATTAAAGAAACTCTATTGATGGAAAAACTACACTGTGCACTGAAAGCCTTTCTAACTGAAATAGAATCTCAGTAAATGACATTTTCTTTTCTTGAATTTCTAGCTTAATGTTTATTTTTGTATTTAAATATAAATAATCTTTGATTTGTAGCATTGACTTTGATTGGCTGACTTGAAGAGTATAAATTAAATTCAGCTTCTATCGTCTAGCCTATTATTAAGGAAGTCTTTTCATTGAAAATTGAATTATTAACTTACTTCATTATATATAATAGTCCACTTATGGTATCGATCGAATTACTCCCAGACTATTTTCTGTCAGATAAACTCTTTTGTTTTAAATCGTCCAGCTTACACTACACTGAACAAAAAAATCATGCAAAGCAAACACGATGTTCTCCTATATCGTGCACCAGTTGTGATTATTGTTTGAGCAAATCTGTATTTTAAAACCAGAATGTCATCCATCTTTATTACTTGGTGGTGAGCATGTGTGTAATTAAAACACCCGAGTGGTCCTGAACAAAGCCCCCCATCCAGACACCATCAGTCCAGATGAATGAGATTGTCATGAACGTAACGCCCAATGAATTCTTTCTTGTCCCGAGTATTTTTTTTTCCTTGTCTCTCAACGAAATCAATATTTCCTACAAAAAATTCACTGTTGTGATTCTACGGCTGCATGTTTAATTATCTAATCAAATCTTTCAACATTTCATTGCTGGCCCACACGACATTAAAATTATTCAATAAATTGAATTACACCGTGAAAATGTAGGTTGTGTAAAGATTTATTGGGTTTATGAGCAGGGCCGCTCCAGGATTTTTGGGGACCCGTGTATAGAAATTCAGAAATATTGAGGGGGGGGGAGGGACTCATGACTAAAGTACCTAAAGGGACCCTTAAAGCTTCAGATTTTTAGTGATTTGTACTGGAAATAGGTTCCTTTGGTCGTGAGTGGTTATGCCATTGGTGGCGAACCTATGGCACGCGTGCCACAGTCCGCACGCAGAGCCTCATCAGTCGGCACTGGACTAAAATATCACATCCTTAAATTTATATTGGAGTGTTGTCAGTAAACTAGTTTGCTTATACATACAAAAAAAAAACTACTCTGTTTATGGGTCTGTTCTTTGCGTACATACTGGGGTACACATACCACAATTTGGGAAACCCTGCATTCTATGATTGCTCTGGAAGGAATAAAAGAACTATGTGCATGTACGATGCCGAAATTTGATATTTAATTCTAAAAGCGCCATTGCTTCAACCATTAGGTTTTCATTACTTGCTCGCTGTAAATACCGCAACCTTTTATTTTTTTTTTAAAAGAGACATTTACTGCACTAGCGAACAAGCGATTAATAGACCGTGGACCAGGGCAAATGTGAGCACTGACCTAAATAAACGAAATGGAGTAGGGAAGCTCTACATGGGCAAACAAGGCCGATGTCGGCGTTCGATCTGATTTGTTAAAACATTTGGAGCGTGAGCACCGGGTCCATTTCCAAGCTCACATGGAGACCGTCCTGCGCTGTGCCCTGTGTGTTGGGAGATCGTCCTGCGCTGTGCCCTGTGTGTTGGGAGATGTGACTGTCATAAGCCTGGCCGCTGCTCATGTACATCGCCTGTGTGATGTATGCTTTCCCCAAGTCTGGCTTGACTCGTGCATTGTTTATGTGACTCACACAGGCAACATTTATGTTGATTTATTAATTATTACTTTTTTTTTTTGCCGATAGAAGAAATTTGAGACGGTGACTATCATCGTCGGTTTAAGAGCAACATAAAAATAGACAGACATTCATAGCCATCTTAACAGCTTTATGGGCCCTGGCGCAAACTAAGTTTTACTTTGCATCTTCAGAATTGTAAAAATGTGTGTGTTTGTTACGTATTTCAGTGAGTTGAAATGTATCCAATTGTTGGTATATGTTTACTTCATGTTTTACTAGTAGTCGAAGAACATTATTCTATTAATATTATGTTTCGCTTTTTAAAATATTTCTCAAACAGGAACCAGTGACCCATATGTGAAATTCAAGATTGGGAACAAAGTTGTTTACAAGAGTAAAACTATTTTCAAAAACCTAAATCCCAGGTGGGATGAACGTTTTACCATTCCAATAGAGGACATCACCAAACCAATTAGCATTAAAGTAAGTGAAAGCTATTGCTGTCAGCAAGGTCTGTGATAGTTAATCTTCATTTCGTTTGTTCTGAAAGACCAAAAAAAAAAACCCGTTTATTAATTTTGTTACTTTTGTATCACAAACCTTACTGCTAGCTCGTCAATGCAAACAGACTACACACTCTCTATCTGACATTGGCATACACAGTTTCGAATGGCTCATGTTTCTGATGTTGCTAATAATGCTTATAAGAGCTCCAGTTCTTTATGAAGTCCTCAAGACAATGTTGTTGGTTTTTTTAATAGGGCTTCATATGGGAATATGGCCAGATTTTTAACTGTATATGGGCCAACGCAGGTTTAACCCAACACATACACATCCACACATGTATAGATTGTTGTGCTAACATTAATTTTAGATTCTGATCTTGTTTAATTAGAAAGTAAATTTACAAAATACTTCATGGCTAATTGTTCAGATAGTTCACTGAATGGTTAGTAAACAAGGATTGTGAAATCACGTGGTCTATCATCTGTTATTTCAGGTTTTCGACTATGACCGGGCATGGAATGATGATCCAATGGGCGGAGTGGAATTGGACATAACGAAATTGGAAGTCAATAAGTAAGTCACAATGGTATTTTTTTATTAAACCAGTATGATGGTTCCACATGTGTTCTAGTTCTATCTTCTGATATCTTGTTCTTTGTGTACCTGTGA
Source organism: Bulinus truncatus (assembly GCA_021962125.1). Taxonomy (NCBI): domain Eukaryota; kingdom Metazoa; phylum Mollusca; class Gastropoda; family Planorbidae; genus Bulinus; species Bulinus truncatus. The sequence goes on from JAGDYQ010000007.1 coordinate 14,908,595, forward strand.
ATTTGCCTATGTTTGAATATCTAATGTTGTTTAGTATCTGTTATAATGGCCTATGTTTGACAAGCTATTGTATTTTTAAGATCGGTTATATTATCAGCAATGGCCTCTAAAACTCCTAATAATTCCATAAGTAGCTTTTGATCGGCAAAGCTCATTGGTGGATTCTCTGATCTATTCTGTGTTACCGCAACTATTTACAACATAACTTTCCGGGATTAGCGGGTGCGTTTTTATAAAAGCATCAGGTGATTATTAAAGTCTTAATTTATAATTCTTAAGAGTTTCGGAAACGTCCCAACAGAATAAACTTTTCAAAACATTTTTTTTTAAAAACCATTTTTAAAATAGTAACCTATGAAAAATAATATGGAAAAAAAAAATTTCTAGCGTCTCTGCCTTCCATTGCCGCCTCTAGCAATGGTTCTAATGACGTAGTAAAGCATTAAAGATGAGGCAATCCGCTTTTCCGTTCTTTGTGGGTTGTCTGTGGTTGACATCAGACGTTGCTAAGGGAGAGTTGTTGACAAAAGGATTCTTCAAGATTTATAGTTCAGTTTTTTATTTTTCTTCGCTCAAGTTTTTTTTTAATGTTTACTGGAGTTCAAAGTTGGGAAAGGAAAATGTTAAACATTCTGTCACTTCACGCTAATTGGTTGTGTGTCTGTCCTCTGGTTCTACAACTAATGTGTTACTATATCTAATGTGTTACTATATCGAATTAAATAATAAAACTTTAAAAAAAAATTGTTAATAATTACTACAAAGTAAACAAAAAATAATTCCTTAGGCTTAGATCATGCCAATATTAATAGAAATTATATTGAGTGCCAAATTGGCACTGCCAATTAAGGATAAATTATTTCATTTATTTCTGGCACTCACTTTTTTATTTAGTCACTTAATTTCTATAAATATTTGGGTGATCTAATCATCTAATCCTAAGGGAATATATTCTTACTTTTTAATTCATTTTAATAAAAGTCTTATTTTTTTTTAAATGTCTGCTTTATATTTTATCATTTTTAGTATGAAAGTATTTCTCTTTAGTTAATATATACTAATAAGTGGTGCACATAGTGTGATGACAATATACTGCAAAATACGTTGTGTTATATTTTTTATGCTTTATATTGTTAAAAGAATTTCATTTGCTTTGGTTGGTAACATTTATACACAATATTGAAAAAAGTTTCACATCTCACTAACTCAGAACTTTTTTTTAATTTGTGCCAAACTTCAGTAGGCATAATCTTTTCCTGCAATTGGCCTCTTTATTTAAACATTATCAAACTAGTAATTAGCTTCGGACTTCATAAGAATTAAATTAATTGACTCGAACGTTTTAAAATAGCGAGTAGTCACCGAGAACACACAAGTGTTCTAAAATTTCAAATAGATTGGGCTTCAAGTAATGTAAAATTATTTTCAAATTCACCAGTTCTTAGCTTATTATTAGAAAGTTAGTATCGCCAGTAGTGTTGTTTTAGTCCCAGGTCATATTTTAGTTTCAGTTTTTATTTCGTTTTTTCTGTAATAATTTTAGTTTTCGTCTAGCTTTAGTCTTGCTTCTAATTTTAGTTTTAGTTCTCGTTGACGAAAAGTCAACATTTTCGTTAACGAAGGTTTTAGTTTTAGTTTTCGTGAACGAAAGCAACACTATATTTTAATTTCAGTTTTTATTTCGTTTTTTCTGTAATAATTTCAGTTTTCGTCTAGTTTTAGTCTTGCTGTTAATTTTAGTTTTAGTTTTAGTTCTCGTTGACGAAAAGTCAACATTTTCGTCAACGAAGGTTTTAGTTTTAGTTTTCGTCAAGGAAAACAACACTAATCGCCAGACAGAGCGACTTAAATAGAAGTCTTTTTAAAAAAAAACTAATTCTATCAGAGCCGCACTAATCTGTGTGAGGCATTCTGGGTTTCTTTTCGGCAACACATCTTTAAATAATTGTCAAGCCAGCTTGTTTAGTACAATTTAATTTGTACACCTGGCATTGTATTTTTATTTCCTGGTGTGCATTAGGTATTTTGTTTTGTAAAAGAAATATTTAAATTTAGCAGGAAATATATCATTGTTCAGCTTAAATAAAATTGATTACCTCTCGGATAATTCCAGAGAGACTGAATTGAAACTATTACTGACAGAACGAGGAAACACTGAATACATGGGCTACATTCTACTGACTTGTTCTCTAGTGCCCAAGTCTCAGGAAGGCAAGGAACAGGTAGGAAGCTTTAAACAATAACTCTAGAGTATGTGTATGCATTTAGATGGATTGTGAGATGATGTACAGTTAGACTGAACTTAACGCATTACAACTTCAAGCAGGCTGACATTAATACAGTTATAAATGTTGTGTTTTTTAGGCTCCTTTAATTTGTTATTCTAATTTGTATATTTAAAAATTGATTAAAATTAAAAGTAGAATATTGTGATCAAAAAACTTTTTTAAAAAATGCCATGTTAAAGCACGTTACATTGTGTTCCTGCTACACGCCAGCTTATCTGTTATTCCTGTACACAGTCAACTCTACGCTCCACTAGGTACACGCCTCTATGTTAGTTTGTGAGTCTGTCTTTTGGTACACGCCTCTATGTTAGTTTGTGAGTCTGTCTATTGGTACACGCCTCTATGTTAGTTTGTTTGTCTTTTGGTACACGCCTCTATGTTAGTTTGTTTGTCTTTTGGTACACGCCTCTATGTTGTTTGTTTGTCTTTTGGTACACGCCTCTATGTTAGTTTGTGAGTCTGTCTTTTGGTACATGCCTCTATGTTAGTTTGTGAGTCTGTCTTTTGGTACACGCCTCTATGTTAGTTTGTGAGTCTGTCTTTTGGTACACGCCTCTCTTAGTTTGTGAGTCTGTCTTTTGGTACACGCCTCTATGTTAGTTTGTGAGTCTGTCTTTTGGTACACGCCTCTATGTTAGTTTGTGAGTTTGTCTTTTGGTACATGCTTCTATGTTAGTTTGTGAGTCTGTCTTTTGGTACACGCCTCTATGTTAGTTTGTGAGTTTGTCTTTTGGTACTTGCCTCTATGTTAGTTTGTGAGTTTGTCTTTTGGTACACGCCTCTATGTTAGTTTGTGAGTCTGTCTTTTGGTAAACGCCTCTATGTTAGTTTGTGAATTTGTCTTTTGGTACACGCCTCTATGTTAGTTTGTGAGTCTGTCTTTTGGTACATGCCTCTATGTTAGTTTGTGAGTCTGTCTTTTGGTACACGCCTCTATGTTAGTTTGTGAGTTTGTCTTTTGGTACACGCCTCTATGTTAGTTTGTTTGTCTTTTGGTACAAGCCTCTATGTTAGTTTGTGAGTCTGTCTTTTGGTACACGCCTCTATGTTAGTTTGTGAGTCTGTCTTTTGGTACACGCCTCTGTTAGTTTGTGAGTCTGTCTTTTGGTACACGCCTCTATGTTAGTTTGTGAGTCTGTCTTTTGGTACACGCCTCTATGTTAGTTTGTGAGTCTGTCTTTTGGTACACGCCTCTATGTTAGTTTGTGAGTCTGTCTTTTGGTACACGCCTCTATGTTAGTTTGTGAGTTTGTCTTTTGGTACACGCCTCTATGTAAGTTTGTTTGTCTTCTGGTACACGCCTCTATGTTAGTTTGTGAGTTTGTCTTTTGGTACACGCCTCTATGTTAGTTTGTGAGTTTATCTTTTGGTACTTGCCTCTATGTTAGTTTGTGAGTTTGTCTTTTGGTACACGCCTCTATGTTAGTTTGTGAGTTTGTCTTTTGGTACACGCCTCTGTGTTAGTTTGTGAGTCTGTCTTTTGGTACACGCCTCTATGTTTGTTTGTCTTTTGGTACACGCCTCTGTGTTAGTTTGTGAGTCTGTCTTTTGGTACACGCCTCTGTTTGTTTGTCTTTTGGTACACGCCTCTATGTTAGTTTGTTTGTCTTTTGGTACACGCCTCTATGTTAGTTTGTGAGTCTGTCTTTTGGTACTTGCCTCTATGTTAGTTTGAGAGTTTGTATTTTGTTACACGCCTCTATGTTAGTTTGTGAGGCTGTCTTTTGGTACACGCCTCTATGTTAGTTTGTGAGTCTGTCTATTGGTACACGCCTCTATGTTAGTTTGTTTGTCTTCTGGTACACGCCTCTATGTTAGTTTGTGAGTCTGTCTTTTGGTACACGCCTCTATATTAGTTTGTGAGTTTGTCTTTTGGTACACGCCTCTATGTTAGTTTGTGAGTCTGTCTTTTGGTACACGCCTCTATGTTAGTTTGTGAGTTTGTCTTTTGGTACACGCCTCTGTGTTAGTTTGTGAGTCTGTCTTTTGGTACACGCCTCTATGTTTGTTTGTCTTTTGGTACACGCCTCTATGTTAGTTTGTTTGTCTTTTGGTACACGCCTCTGTTAGTTTGTGAGTCTGTCTTTTGGTACACGCCTCTATGTTAGTTTGTGAGTTTGTCTTTTGGTACACGCCTCTATGTTAGTTTGTGAGTCTGTCTTTTGGTACACGCCTCTATGTTAGTTTGTGGAGTCTGTCTATTGGTACACGCCTCTATGTTAGTTTGTTTGTCTTTTGGTACACGCCTCTATGTTAGTTTGTTTGTCTTTTGGTACATGCCTCTATGTTGTTTGTTTGTCTTTTGGTACACGCCTCTATGTTAGTTTGTGAGTCTGTCTTTTGGTACACGCCTCTATGTTAGTTTGTGAGTTTGTCTTTTGGTACACGCCTCTATGTTAGTTTGTGAGTCTGTCTTTTGGTACACGCCTCTATGTTAGTTTGTGAGTCTGTCTTTTGGTACACGCCTCTATGTTAGTTTGTGAGTCTGTCTTTTGGTACACGCCTCTATGTTAGTTTGTGAGTCTGTCTTTTGGTACACGCCTCTATGTTAGTTTGTGAGTCTGTCTTTTGGTACACGCCTCTATGTTAGTTTGTGAGTCTGTCTTTTGGTACACGCCTCTATGTTAGTTTGTTTGTCTTTTGGTACACGCCTCTATGTTAGTTTGTTTGTCTTTTGGTACACGCCTCTATGTTAGTTTGTTTGTCTTTTGGTACACGCCTCTATGTTAGTTTGTGAGTTTGTCTTTTGGTACACGCCTCTATGTTAGTTTGTGAGTCTGTCTTTTGGTACACGCCTCTATGTTAGTTTGTGAGTCTGTCTTTTGGTACGCGCCTCTGTTAGTTTGTGAGTCTGTCTTTTGGTACACGCCTCTATGTTAGTTTGTGAGTCTGTCTTTTGGTACACGCCTCTATGTTAGTTTGTGAGTCTGTCTTTTGGTACACGCCTCTGTTAGTTTGTGAGTCTGTCTTTTGGTACACGCCTCTATGTTAGTTTGTGAGTCTGTCTTTTGGTACACGCCTCTATGTTAGTTTGTGAGTTTGTCTTTTGGTACACGCCTCTATGTAAGTTTGTTTGTCTTCTGGTACACGCCTCTATGTTAGTTTGTGAGTTTATCTTTTGGTACTTGCCTCTATGTTAGTTTGTGAGTTTGTCTTTTGGTACACGCCTCTATGTTAGTTTGTGAGTTTGTCTTTTGGTACACGCCTCTGTGTTAGTTTGTGAGTCTGTCTTTTGGTACACGCCTCTATGTTTGTTTGTCTTTTGGTACACGCCTCTGTGTTAGTTTGTGAGTCTGTCTTTTGGTACACGCCTCTGTTTGTTTGTCTTTTGGTACACGCCTCTATGTTAGTTTGTTTGTCTTTTTTGGTACACGCCTCTATGTTAGTTTGTGAGTCTGTCTTTTGGTACTTGCCTCTATGTTAGTTTGAGAGTTTGTATTTTGTTACACGCCTCTGAGCAATGTTAGTTTGTGAGGCTGTCTTTTGGTACACGCCTCTATGTTAGTTTGTGAGTCTGTCTCATTGGTACACGCCTCTATGTTAGTTTGTTTGTCTTCTGGTACACGCCTCTATGTTAGTTTGTGAGTCTGTCTTTTGGTACACGCCTCTATATTAGTTTGTGAGTTTGTCTTTTGGTACACGCCTCTATGTTAGTTTGTGAGTCTGTCTTTTGGTACACGCCTCTATGTTAGTTTGTGAGTTTGTCTTTTGGTACACGCCTTCTGTGTTAGTTTGTGAGTCTGTCTTTTGGTACACGCCTCTATGTTTGTTTGTCTTTTGGTACACGCCTCTATGTTAGTTTGTTTGTCTTTTGGTACACGCCTCTGTTAGTTTGTGAGTCTGTCTTTTGGTACACGCCTCTATGTTAGTTTGTGAGTTTGTCTTTTGGTACACGCCTCTATGTTAGTTTGTGAGTCTGTCTTTTGGTACACGCCTCTATGTTAGTTTGTGGAGTCTGTCTATTGGTACACGCCTCTATGTTAGTTTGTTTGTCTTTTGGTACACGCCTCTATGTTAGTTTGTTTGTCTTTTGGTACACGCCTCTATGTTGTTTGTTTGTCTTTTGGTACACGCCTCTATGTTAGTTTGTGAGTCTGTCTTTTGGTACACGCCTCTATGTTAGTTTGTGAGTTTGTCTTTTGGTACACGCTTACTCTATGTTAGTTTGTGAGTCTGTCTTTTGGTACACGCCTCTATGTTAGTTTGTGAGTCTGTCTTTTGGTACACGCCTCTATGTTAGTTTGTGAGTCTGTCTTTTGGTACACGCCTCTATGTTAGTTTGTGAGTCTGTCTTTTGGTACACGCCTCTATGTTAGTTTGTGAGTCTGTCTTTTGGTACACGCCTCTATGTTAGTTTGTGAGTCTGTCTTTATATTGTTTTTTTGGTACACGCCTCTATGTTAGTTTGTTTGTCTTTTGGTACACGCCTCTATGTTAGTTTGTTTGTCTTTGTTATGTTATTTGTTTTTGGTACACGCCTCTATGTTAGTTTGTTTGTCTTTTGGTACACGCCTCTATGTTAGTTTGTGAGTGTGTCTTTTGGTACACGCCTCTATGTTAGTTTGTGAGTCTGTCTTTTGGTACACGCCTCTATGTTAGTTTGTGAGTCTGTCTTTTGGTACGCGCCTCTCTGTTAGTTTGTGAGTCTGTCTTTTGGTACACGCCTCTATGTTAGTTTGTGAGTCTGTCTTTTGGTACACGCCTCTATGTTAGTTTGTGAGTCTGTCTTTTGGTACACGCCTCTGTTAGTTTGTGAGTCTGTCTTTTGGTACACGCCTCTATGTTAGTTTGTGAGTCTGTCTTTTGGTACACGTCTCTATGTTAGTTTGTGAGTTTGTCTTTTGGTACATGCTTCTATGTTAGTTTGTGAGTCTGTCTTTTGGTACACGCCTCTATGTTAGTTTGTGAGTTTGTCTTTTGGTACTTGCCTCTATGTTAGTTTGTGAGTTTGTCTTTTGGTACACGCCTCTATGTTAGTTTGTGAGTCTGTCTTTTGGTAAACGCCTCTATGTTAGTTTGTGAATTTGTCTTTTGGTACACGCCTGTATGTTAGTTTGTGAGTCTGTCTTTTGGTACATGCCTCTATGTTAGTTTGTGAGTCTGTCTTTTGGTACACGCCTCTATGTTAGTTTGTGAGTTTGTCTTTTGGTACACGCCTCTATGTTAGTTTGTTTGTCTTTTGGTACAAGCCTCTATGTTAGTTTGTGAGTCTGTCTTTTGGTACACGCCTCTGTTAGTTTGTGAGTCTGTCTTTTGGTACACGCCTCTGTTAGTTTGTGAGTCTGTCTTTTGGTACACGCCTCTATGTTAGTTTGTGAGTCTGTCTTTTGGTACACGCCTCTATGTTAGTTTGTGAGTCTGTCTTTTGGTACACGCCTCTATGTTAGTTTGTGGAGTCTGTCTATTGGTACACGCCTCTATGTTAGTTTGTTTGTCTTTTGGTACACGCCTCTATGTTAGTTTGTTTGTCTTTTGGTACACGCCTCTATGTTGTTTTGTTTGTCTTTTGGTACACGCCTCTATGTTAGTTTGTGAGTCTGTCTTTTGGTACACGCCTCTATGTTAGTTTGTGAGTTTGTCTTTTGGTACACGCCTCTATGTTAGTTTGTGAGTCTGTCTTTTGGTACACGCCTCTATGTTAGTTTGTGAGTCTGTCTTTTGGTACACGCCTCCTATGTTAGTTTGTGAGTCTGTCTTTTGGTACACGCCTCTATGTTAGTTTGTGAGTCTGTCTTTTGGTACACGCCTCTATGTTAGTTTGTGAGTCTGTCTTTTGGTACACGCCTCTATGTTAGTTTGTGAGTCTGTCTTTTGGTACACGCCTCTATGTTAGTTTGTGAGTGTGTCTTTTTGGTACACGCCTCTATGTTAGTTTGTTTGTCTTTTTTTGGTACACCCTCATGTTAGTTTGTTTTGTCTTTGGTACACGCCTCTATGTTAGTTTGTTTGTCTTTTGGTACACCGCCTCTATGTTAGTTTGTGAGTTTGTCTTTTGGTACACGCCTCTATGTTAGTTTGTGAGTCTGTCTTTTGGTACACGCCTCTATGTTAGTTTGTGAGTCTGTCTTTTGGTACGCGCCTCTGTTAGTTTGTGAGTCTGTCTTTTGGTACACGCCTCTATGTTAGTTTGTGAGTCTGTCTTTTGGTACACGCCTCTATGTTAGTTTGTGAGTTTGTCTTTTGGTACATGCTTCTATGTTAGTTTGTGAGTCTGTCTTTTGGTACACGCCTCTATGTTAGTTTGTGAGTTTGTATTTTGGTACTTGCCTCTATGTTAGTTTGTGAGTTTGTCTTTTGGTACACGCCTCTATGTTAGTTTGTGAGTCTGTCTTTTGGTAAACGCCTCTATGTTAGTTTGTGAATTTGTCTTTTGGTACACGCCTGTATGTTAGTTTGTGAGTCTGTCTTTTGGTACATGCCTCTATGTTAGTTTGTGAGTCTGTCTTTTGGTACACGCCTCTATGTTAGTTTGTGAATTTGTCTTTTGGTACACGCCTCTATGTTAGTTTGTTTGTCTTTTGGTACAAGCCTCTATGTTAGTTTGTGAGTCTGTCTTTTGGTACACGCCTCTGTTAGTTTGTGAGTCTGTCTTTTGGTACACGCCTCTATGTTAGTTTGTGAGTCTGTCTTTTGGTACACGCCTCTATGTTAGTTTGTGAGTCTGTCTTTTGGTACACGCCTCTATGTTAGTTTGTGAGTCTGTCTTTTGGTACACGCCTCTATGTTAGTTTGTTTGTCTTTTGGTACACGCCTCTATGTTAGTTTGTGAGTTTGTCTTTTGGTACACGCCTCTATGTTAGTTTGTTTGTCTTCTGGTACACGCCTCTATGTTAGTTTGTGAGTTTGTCTTTTGGTACACGCCTCTATGTTAGTTTGTGAGTTTATCTTTTGGTACTTGCCTCTATGTTAGTTTGTGAGTTTGTCTTTTGGTACACGCCTCTATGTTAGTTTGTGAGTTTGTCTTTTGGTACACGCCTCTATGTTAGTTTGTGAGTCTGTCTTTTGGTACACGCCTCTATGTTAGTTTGTTTGTCTTTTGGTACACGCCTCTATGTTAGTTTGTTTGTCTTTTGGTACACGCCTCTATGTTAGTTTGTTTGTCTTTTGGTACTTGCCTCTATGTTAGTTTGTTTGTCTTTTGGTACACGCCTCTATGTTAGTTTGTTTGTCTTTTGGTACACGCCTCTATGTTAGTTTGTGAGTTTGTCTTTCTGTACACGCCTCTGTTAGTTTGTGAGTCTGTCTTTTGGTACACGCCTCTATGTTAGTTTGTGAGTTTGTCTTTTGGTACATGCCTCTATGTTAGTTAGTGAGTTTGTCTTTTGGTACACGCCTCTGTTAGTTTGTGAGTCTGTCTTTTGGTACACGCCTCTGTTAGTTTGTGAGTCTGTCTTTTGGTACACGCCTCTATGTTAGTTTGTGAGTTTGTTTCTCTTCATAACCTCACAAATGATCTAACACATTTTAATGAGCAATGAATCTTGCTCTTTCTTAAAGCTACACACAAATAGATACATACTCGTACATTGCCAATCATTTCAAACATTATCTCTCTACGTTTCCATCAGTCCCTGTCTACCAAAAAAATGCAAGACATTTTTTTTGTCTGTGCTCATGTAGCCAAGCGATACAAATCTTACACAATGGTCGTGTGTACACCACCAATTTATCCCACGTCCCTGCAGTGCTAATGACCGCCACATTAGATGCATCTGGCCTATTACCGTCCATGTCGTTAACTGAACTTTGCTGTAATGGGTAGACAACTCAGGAGAAAAAAAAACTACATGTATTCAAGAATTTTTTTTTTTATTTTAAGCATTTTCGTTAAAACATGAAACTACAGTTCGAACATACGGAGCCATACTTCTAGAAGAATATTGTGCATTGAATAGATTACATATGTGTCAGTTAAATTTGAATCATGATATCTCAGTGGCGAAGATAAAGTAGGATGGTCGTAGTAAGAGCTCCCTTGAATGTTTTTTTTCTTACCCGAGTTCACTCCACTTTAAAATGGTCACACGACCTCAGCTGGTGGATACAGTTGGATAACTCTGTATTTAAAAGGGGACGGATGGTCGTGCGGTAACGCGCTCGACTTTCGACCTGAAGGTTCGATCTCCGGTGAGGACCAAGGAAATTTTTCAGGTCATGACACAAGTTCCCGATATATCTCCCGTGGGGCCTCCATGGCCATTGCACTATCGGTGGCGATGAAAGAAGGACACCATAAAAACCGTCCCATTATTGGTTTACAGGGACTTCACACAACTCTGTATTTAACTGGCTCATTAGTGGATAACTATGTATTTATCTGGCTCATTAGTGGATAGCTCTGTATTTAACTGGCTCATTAGTGGATAACTCTGTATTTAACTGGCTCATTAGTGGATAACTCTGTATTTAACTGGCTCATTAGTGGATAACTCTGTATTTCACTGGCGGCTCATTAGTGGATAACTCTGTATTTATCTGGCTCATTAGTGGATAACTCTGTATTTAACTGGCTCATTAGTGGATAACTCTGTATTTAACTGGCTCATTAGTGGATAACTCTGTATTTAACTGGCTCATTAGTGGATAACTCTGTATTTATCTGGCTCATTAGTGGATAACTCTGTATTTAACTGGCTCATTAGTGGATAACTCTGTATTTAGCTGGCTCATTAGTGGATAACTCTGTATTTAACTGGCTCATTAGTGGATAACTCTGTATATTAAACTGGCTCATTAGTGGATAACTCTGTATTTATCTGGCTCATTAGTGGATATTTCTGTATTTAACTGGCTCATTAGTGGATAACTCTGTATTTAACTGGCTCATTAGTGGATAACTCTGTATTTAACTGGCTCATTAGTGGATAACTCTGTATTTCACTGGCGGCTCATTAGTGGATAACTCTGTATTTAACTGGCTCATTAGTGGATAACTCTGTATTTATCTGGCTCATTAGTGGATAACTCTGTATTTAACTGGCTCATTAGTGGATAACTCTGTATTTAACTGGCTCATTAGTGGATAACTCTGTATATTAAACTGGCTCATTAGTGGATAACTCTGTATATTAAACTGGCTCATTAGTGGATATTTCTGTATTTAACTGGCTCATTAGTGGATAACTCTGTATTTAACTGGCTCATTAGTGGATTTTTAACTTGTACTAGAGCAGAATATTTATGAGCAAAGTAATTACCTGGACTATAAATAGAACATTTGCGGGGGGAAATGTTTTTTGAGGTCATTCATCTACATAATTAAACATCAGTTTATTACTTAATTAGACCTCAAGTAAACTAAACACTCATATTTACTGTCTGAAATGTATTTTCATAACCATCTCATTGACTCGATGCCTATCTTTATATTACTTTATTTTTCATGCAAATAATTTGTTATGTTTTCAATTCTCAGTGTATTTTGTCAACACTCAAACAAACTATCCACACATAAATATCTAGTCTGTCCTTGTAAACCAACTGCGTTCTGTTTGACTTCCCAACTTAGGCTTTGAATTGATGCAATACTATCATGTTGTATAAAGATATTGTTGTATCGCTACATTGTTGTATAATGTATTTCAGGACTCTAAAAAATCTTCGGTGAGTCATACATTTGGACTCAATAATATTTTTGTTATAATATTGTATTTAATTTTTTTTTACTTCTACACTTATTTATATTTAATCCATTCACAATTTGTTTAATTATTTTTGCCTACTAGTATGTAACGATGTATTTATTCTCTGCTGTGCTATTAATCCTATTAGACTTTTTCTCCTTTTTAAATAAGAAGATTGTCCTGGTAAATTAAGACGATATTTATTACAGAGAATATTTTGATTCTCATTGATGCCAGTAAAAAATCAATATATTTGTTAAGGCTAAAACGTTCTTTTTTATTGATTTGTGCTAATTTTATTTACATTTTTTATATTTTCACATATAGAGTGCAGCGGTGTGCAATGAACATCTTAAATATTTTTATTTACCTAACATATATTTTAGACATTAATTATTATTCTTACTTTCCCTGCATGCTTTGAAATTTTATGTGCACATTAACTTTCTGCCTGTAGATGTTTCTGATAGATTGAGCCATATAACTGTAAACGTAATTCTAACCCAGCTGGAATCTGAAGAAAATTTCTTTAAATAATATAACTATTACATTTTGCAATTTGTTTTGATTAGAGATGAGACGATTCACCGGAAGAGGGAAAAAATGAGTTAATTTTGTGAATTACAATTTCCGATTCCGAAATCGAAGCCTTTGAAATTTTCTCTGGAATCTCAATCTCACGTTTCTTATATTCATGATTAATACATTTAGATAACTATTTGATTTCAACTATTAATAAAACCGAAAAATATTTATCTAATTAGCTCCTAACTTAGCTGGGTTTTTTTTGTTGTTGTTGTTAAATGAAATATTCTGGTCTGTACACAAAGAGCGGCTGCCTTGAATTTTAATTTGCCAACCACAAGGAAGGACAATATGTGCACAGAGGACCGAGGTAAAATAATTTACCAGCTGTCAGATGGGGCCCTATTTTTCAAAGATTATTGGGAGGCAAATTATTTGTAAGTGGCGGACTTAACAGTTGTTTTTTTTTCCTTGCATTTACTTATGGCAAAGACCCCATATGTACCTTAGCCTAGCGGCCCCAAATGTACCTTTGCAAAGGGCCTCCAAAAAACCTAATAGCGTACACACTTTGCAGTACATCCATTCGTTCTAGTTTTTTTTCATTCAATTTTTTGTAAAAAAATCTTTTGTTAATGCACACTATGATTGATACACACCACATAAAATGACAACCTACGTAACTTTTCGGCAGAAGTCTATATAATCATTTTTTTTTTGGTGGTCTTCAGTAATTAATGTGGTAGGGAAAAGGGGGGTGGGTGGGATCTGAAGAGACTAAAAACTTATTTAATCTCAGATACAGTTTATAAATGAGATGATTGTTTGTTATCGTTTTACATTAATGAAAAAAACGTTTGTTATATTTTTTTGGCATACAATGAAGTTACGAAATCTGTTATTCCAAAAATATCCGCCGTTTTGTGTGTGTTATAAATGAAGACGTAATAAGAAACGGAAGTTTGCTTCGATTTTTAGGCAAATAGACTTCTCTGGAATATTCTCACCAGTAAATGAATTGATGTTTTCTCTCAATGTTCTCGAAGCTGCGGGCTTATACTTTTAGTACATTTTGAGATAATTTTACAGGTTTCTTAATAAGATTATAATATATTTATAAAAATAAAAAAAAATGCATGAACCCCCCCCCACCTCCCCCGTGTAACACTTATTCACCTTTTTTAACACTGTCATACTACTCCCTCCCCCCACCCCCTTTTTCAACGGCGTTACGTAATAAGAGATGGACCTCTCAACAATGACGAGAGATTTTTTTTTCAGCATTTTTAGTGTCGCATTTGAAGAATGAAATAAATTAGGGTTAAATGCAACGATGTTATAAGGTTTTATGTGACAAATGTGTACAATTTAAAGTAATCTAATTATTTTTTTTTTTCATCATTTATTTGAAGTTTTGTGAAATTAAGAATTAGGTGCGAGCTTCTTACTATTTAAGGAAAATATAAAAACTGTCAATGCAAATTTATTAAGGAGTATTTCTCTGGAACATAAATCCCTCATAAAAATGACTTACAGTTCTATACTAGGATTTAGGACGAGTTTTGAATCGCGGGACACAATTTGTTCTTAAATTTAATTAGAGTAGGTGGATGGATGTTGAATATGAACTAATATTAATTAGTTGTAAAAGTCATTGAACTAGCAGAGCGGGGGGGGGTAGCTTAACGGTTTATACTTGACCCACGAGTATGAAATAAATGGCAGATAGACAGAAAGACAGACAGGCATATAGATAGTAAAGATAGACAGACATTTAACCTGTCTGGCCTACTGATTGGCTGATTGATTCACTGACTGATAACTGATTGATTCTCTGACTGATTAACTGATTAATTGATTCTATATTTCTATATACCATCATCTGTTTTTTTGACATTCGACTTCTCAAACATTTTTGTTGTGTAATATTTTGTAACCCGATTGCTACCGACATGACTTTTACACGTCGTTCTGTTACTGTGAGCTCACAGTATCGATGATATCGGTCATTATGGGGTAACCCAGTTTAAATCTTCGTGTTTCCCTTTGGGCTCTATTCGATCATTCTAAATATTTTAGGTTAAACGTTTGTGCGTGCCCAATCACTGCATCACTGGGTGTCCGTCTGTGTGTGTGTGTGTTGAACATGTTGGTGAATTAAACATCAGTTTATTTTGCTGTTCAACCTGGATGTATTTCTTAATGTTTATCTAACCGTATCGATGTTCACTTCACTAGTCAAATCAATAGTAATAATACATTTTTTTTTAACAGAACTGGAATACACATTTATGAAATGCATTTCAAACCATGTTTTTATCTCTGCCCTATTTTAAAAGACTTGATTTTTCTTTAATGGACGATGTAGTACTCCCCCCTCACCCCGCCTCCTTTCACTTTCCTCTTCCGTGATTGATTCGATTTTGAAATTTTTATTGCGGTACGGACGCAGTTCAGAATCATTGCAAGGTAATGATGAATAATTCAAAGCTTCAGCCACTGCTGTGTACGTGAGTAGTTGAAGCTAATGGCCTGTGAAAAAGTTGTTCTTGACTGTCTGTGTAACATGCCTCTGGACTCACGCACACGACAGACAGGGCAGAGAATTGAGTAAATGCAGGCCGTGGAATGCGTCCTGGCCGATCCAGATATTGTTTCTTTTCTCTGAACCCAGGAGTTGTTATTTTTATTCTTTAAAAAAAAACCTAATCTTTTTGCCTTTTCAAATCAATAAACTACTCCCATCATGTGCCAGAAAGGTGAAATCATTTTATTTGTATTTTTTTTTTTACGTCTTGTTTTTAAAAAAATAAATGTGAGTCTTCTCCCTTTAAAATAAATGTGAGTCTTCTCCCTTTAAAATAAATGTGAGTCTTCTCCCTTTAAAATAAATGTGAGTCTTCTCCCTTTAAAATAAACGTAAATTAAAGGAATAGAAATTTTGTTTACCAATGTTTTACGTAGTCAAACACTGTGGATTTTGTCTATAAGCTAATTATAATTATACTTATCTGGCCTAATTTGGCGAAATTAATACAAATAAAAAATCAATAGGCCTATATTAATTAATAAATTAATAAATCTTAATTATTCCTACTTTTGATTGTTAATTACCTCAATTATATTCAGGAAAAAATTTTTCAAAAAAAAAAAAATGAATCCAAAATTTATAATCTGGTTCACAATTCAAGTTACATTTATAACCTCTAAGGTACTTGCAGGAAACATAATTGTGTACACCGTAGATGGTCGACTATATGAACAGGCCTACATTTACTCAAAATTAACAAAACAATAACTTAAAAAAGGCGGCTTCTTTCTTTGAAAAATTACGACCATAATCGGTCCAGAGTGTAGCTCATAATCGAAGACACTCGTATATCAAATCAGATTTCCCTATTAGCGACAATGGATAGGCCTACCCGGATGATTGGTTCCTGAAAAACTAAAATTACTCTTACTTAAAGTAATCGATGAATTTTTTATGATTTTTAAAACTTAATATAAAAGTGATGGAATCGAATCGTTGTGTAGGACGTCTTTCATTGTTACTAACCTAATCAATGATATCTGTTTGCACATCGCAACGTTTTCTTTTTTGCTTAGCGTTAACATGGAAGCTATCCATGAGATTTGTTCATTTCTTTTTTCTTTATTTAATTACTTTCGATCAGCGAATCTTGATACATAGATAAATGGCGTAGATCTTTAAAGTAGTTTTTACTACATCAATTTTACTACTTAAAAATCGGGATGTTGCTTTCGTCGACCTCTTGCATGGATACGCCTGGTATAGACAGCAGGTCTCATTGATATTTTCCTGTTAATAGTAAGCCTAGTAATAAAATATAGATAAAAATAAATGGTTGGAATCTCGTTCAACGTTCAAGTCACATTTTGTTTTGACGGCTGTCCGGGAAAACTTAAGACTTTAGACACCGGAAGTTGTTTGTGTTAGCGTGGATGTAATTCACCTCCTCCAATCCTCCATCCTTTTCACTTAATTACATTATTTTCTTTACTTTTTATTTTTCATCTTCTTTGTTAAAATTTAAAGGATTATCTGCGGCAGTCCTTTAATCATAAAAACATTATCTAATATCTAAGAAGAAAAAACTTGGGACAATAACTTTGTATTGATACTTTACAGTCTATAACATCGTCCATTTCTAGTTTTGACAATAAAAAACACGGCTGCAATTTTAACATAAGCTGTGTTTTATCATGGCTCGCCAAACTTGACTAACTGAAGTTCCATGTATTTCTTGCTTTTTAAAAATTTTGATTAGCGGCTTTATGTGTTGTGTTTTTTTCATCGATATCTATCAATGTTTAATGACCGAATACGATCAACGAACCTTTATAATATTTCTCAAAACCAAATCAAAAAGTTTATTATTGAATGTGTTTTTTTTTAAATTAAATTACAGTGCAGAAGTAAACTTTTATACTGGTCAGAATTACGTTTTAAAATTTTTGATTTTATAGAGAGAACTCATGGGAAAAAAGTTATTAAAAACTTTTTAATGAATTTTTTTTTTCCATGTTTACAGATGGTTGATACATCTCTATTTTCAACATTAAAAACAAGGATTAAAAAAAAATATTTTCTATTATGAATTCTTTGGAATCAAAATTAAAGCATTGCTTCTCATGTGTAAAGTCAAGCTTATGTTATAGTTAGATTTTTTTTTAGCCTGCTCTACTCACCACTAAACTTGTTTTGTGTCTTGTAGAATTAATTACTGAAACTATTTTTAATTATAAATGTTTCCTCTGATTACATGGCTAAATGTAAAACAAACTTAACTTTTTTACTTTAACTCATTTCAGATATTTCGAAGGTCAGCAAAGTCGACTGACTCATCTTCCATTGTGTCCAAGAAAATCAAAATGCAGCTGTGGAACAGTGTGGTCAATATTATTTTGGTTGAGGGATCAAATTTGGTCTCCATGGATGACAATGGGCTAAGTGATCCATATGTCAAGTTTAAGCTTGGCACTGAAAAATACAGAAGTAAGGCAAGTTCTCCATTATAATTGTTGTCTTGTAGATTAGTTGTGTATTATAAATATTGCTTTTGTTAGTGAACTTTTGGCCTATCATTTAATAAAACTTATCTCTGAATATTTCACTGCTATTCTACTGGCTTTGATGATTAAAATGGGATTATTTACATTTTTCTGTGCATTTAACTGGTAAGCATTTCTTAAAAATAGACTTCAAGTAGTTATCCCATAAATTTTGTGAAACTTAGGCAAGTTCTTGAGGATATGACAGCTCTGCAATGAATAGATTCCTTATCATTTATTACATGCCCACTTTTATACACTTTCTTAAATGATACAAAAATATTTTTTTTACTTTTTTTTACAATTATATTTTTGGAGATATTTAAGTAGGTTTTTTTAGAAGTTACAGAGTAATTTTTTTTTTTATTTTTCTTTTTTATTTTACTTTAATCAGCATAAACTGGTGATAACACCTTTTTCGGTGAGTCTTTAATAAGCTTTTTCTTTATTAGTAATAATTAAATAATAAATTTATATATTTCAATATCCCTAACAGGTTAAACCCAAAACTCTAAATCCCAGCTGGCTGGAGCAGTTTGACCTTCGACTGTTTGATGACCAGTCTTCACAGCTGGAGATATCAGTCTATGATCACGATACTCGAGGAAAAGATGATTTTATGGGCAGGTCTCACACAATGATATTTTTAGCTATCTTAACTGATAATCAGTATTTATAAATTCCTTTTGATTATACATTGGATTGTCTCATGTCATTAATGTTAACATCAATGTCATCAAAATCTGAGAGGTCGTTACTTTTCTTTATGCCAGCAAGCTTTTAAAAATCATTTAAATCATGGGATGTGAAACAATTTCTTTGGGCCCTAATTGGGAGAAAACCCCACTAGGGGAGCACTGGATATCAGGCCCATAGAGTGCGGGGGGCCGGGCCCCCCATGCATTATGTCTGGCCCCCCCTGCTTATTTGTTCGACTTAGTAAAATGTATTACCTGGCCCCCCCCCCCCGCTATTGCCTGGCCCCTGCTGTAGAATGTCTGGCCCCTGCTGTAGAATTTTCACGCTACGGGGCTGCTGGATATAGACTATCATTTCTCTCATTTGCTGAAAAATGTCTCAAATTTAAATTATGCTTATTAATTTATAGCATGTATTGTTTTTGAAGTTTCGTTAGTTTCCTTTTTGATTGAAATACTTTAAAAAATCTTTTGTCTTGTTCCTTTGGCACATTCATATGACATCAGGAAGTGTGCAGATTGTATACCTATAAGTTAAAGGTCTTATTTCTTTTCATATTCTAAAGCCAGTTGGTTGTGAGTAGTGCATCACAGGCTTATTTAAAATGGATCATCAGAATGTGTTAAAATAGTCTAATTACTTCAGAAAGAATGTATTTAATTGATTTTAACTTTTCTCTCTTTTACTCTTTATTCTTTTTTTTTTCTGTTGGCAAAGTTTGATTACCATCATTCTAATGTATATTTAGCTGTACCTCAATAGCCATTGCAGCCTAGGTTTAATTTAAGTAAGTACAACTAAACTATCCCAAATGTAGGTAGGGTGGATCAAATAATCAAACCCAATTCAACTCACCCCTCATAAAATAGGATGTAAATAGAAATCTCTCTTTTTGAAATTAGTTTAGTTTAATCAATTATTTTAAATCATTTTTAATCTTTATGAAAACAAACTGTATCATTTTATAGTAAGTCCATTTATCAGAAATCTTCTTTATCTGTAGGGCTGTTATAGATCTTTCAAAATTAGACAAGGAAAAAACGCACACAATAGTCCAACCCTTAGAAGATGGTGCAGGCACCATTAAACTTTTGCTCACAGTTAGTGGAACATATGGTGTTGAAATGGCTTCAGACTTGGCCAACTACACACCTAGTGCAATGAACAAAGATTCTTTAGTCCATAATTATGTAAGTGTGAATTATTTCTTTGCTTCTTTTAGGATAATCTTTTTCAGTTGTAATTTTTTTTAATAATTGTGGCACTTAGCCATGTTAATCATTACTTATATTCAATATTATACAAAGTTTAAAAATGATTAAAAAGAATTAAATGATAATTGGTCAGCATACAGAAAAAAAATTTTCTGCAGTAATTTCTTTAATTTTGTGTTTCAGAGTATGCTCAAGTCATTTAGTAATCTCAATGATATAGGTCACTTGGAAGTTAAAGGTAACACACATATTTTAAATCAATACTTACTACATTAAAAATATGTGACTATTGAATAAAAAGAGTATTCTTATATCTTTTTTTTTAATATCTCAGTGATAGTAATTTTTGTGTTTTAATTGTCTTTGATCTATATCCTGATTTTAAGTAAAGAATGCAATAAACAATGAAGAATGATTAAAATAAGTTAGTGATTTTATTTACCATTAGTAATCTTTTTCTAAAATCTGAATGTCATAAAATTAGGCAAGAAAAAAAGATTAAAGGCTAAAGTAAAAATTAGTTTTTCAAAATTATGTTCTAACTAAAATAACTTAAATTGAAACTTTGACTGTTAGTTTTCAGAGCTCATGGTCTTCAGTCAGCAGATTTTGGTGGCCTCAGTGACCCTTTTTGTGTTTTGGAGCTGGTCAACGACAGAGTTCAGACACAGACTGAGTACAAAACACTGAATCCTGAGTGGTCTAAAGTTTTTACATTGTAGGTGTTTTTGAAAGATAAAATGAAGTTTAATTTAATTCTCACATGACCTGATGTGAATTTTTTTAAAGAGAAAATAGCTCATTATAACATGACCTGCTGTAAAATTGTTTTTTAAAGCAAAAATGTATATTGAGGGCATCCATAATAATGCTCTAGCCAAAAGGATGTTGGCAAACCTGTAAAAATCACTAGTGATTTTTCAGCTCTTTTATTATGTGTTTTGTTATCAAATTTAAATAAACACTTAAATATTCCTTCACGGTAGTTTAACTTGTCAGTCCTGAGAAATATACTAATTCATTATGCACATCTGGTTCTTGAAATGTTCTGAATTTTTTTTTAAATTGCTTTCTTTTTTATTTATTAATAAATTTTATTTATTAATTATGAATCTGAAATTAAATTAACAACATCAAAAAGAATGAATTTAAAAAAAAAACGTTTTTTGTGGAAGAAGAAGTTAACTTAAAAAATATTTTACTTGATACATCGAGTCTTACAATAAAAATATTGGTTCCTCATTATTAGATATTTTGGATTTCATTTTTAGGATTGAAATAAAAATTATTAGCATTTTAATTGTTTTAATTTTGTTAAATTCTAATATTTATTTATTTTATCATTTTTTTTTGTAATGCAGGCTATTGAACTTATTCTGAAATATATTTCAGCCAGGTGAAAGATATACATTCTGTGCTGGAGGTGACTGTGTATGATGAAGATCGCAATAAAAAAATTGAGTTTCTTGGGAAAGTTGCAATACCCCTTTTAAAGGTAATACATGTACATGTAATTAGTACATTCTTTTAAGAGTTGTATTCGTTAAACAGTACATTAAAAACTATAATTTTCATTACTTTGATTTTATAAAAACAGATTCGCAATGGAGAAAGGCGCTGGTACGCCTTGAAAGACCGTAAAGTAATACATAAAACTAAAGGTGCCATTCTGTTAGAAATGGATGTTGTATTTAATCATGTAAGTTTGTTTTGTTTTTCTCATTCATATATGCTGACTAGGATAATAATCTTTATCCTCCCTACTATTCTATTGCAAATCCTTTTATTAAAAATTGTTATCTTTGTAGATTAAGGCAGCAGTAAGAACAGTAAATCCAAGAGAAGAAAAATTGATGCTTCCTGATCCAAAATTTAAAATTTCAGTAAGTTTTTTTCATACTAAATTACAGTATAACTAATAATGGTGTAATTAGTTTTAAGAAAATTATTTTTTTTTATTCAGACTATGAAGCAGAACATTAATAGGGTTTCCCAGCTCATTGGTGTTTTCATGGATGGTGGGAGATTTATTCAAAGCTGCTTTGACTGGCAGTCACCCCCTCGGACAATCGCAGCTTTTATCGTAAGATTGTTTATGAAGTTTTATTTATAAGTAATATAAAATTAGGAATAAATGTAATTTATGACTCATTTCACTGTCTTCAACTCTCAATTTTTAATTGTTATTAACAAATTAAACTGCACATTAAAATATTAAGTAGATTATAATTTAAAATTATGATTACATAGAAAAATTCTGCTCTATTAAACAAGTTGTCATGTTCTATATTTTTTGTAATGCTATTTGGTATGGGTTTTTAACAAATAAATTTTTTATAACTTACTATAGCAATTTTATTTGCTAAAGACATTCAAGTATTGCAAAATTAATTATCTGAATAATATTGTTAAAAAAATGTGCCTTGACCCAGAACTTCAACACTATTCTTCGAACGCATGAATTGTCATCAAGCATATGACACAAGCACTTAAATATTAGAGCTCAGGGTGCAAATGCAACTAGACAAAATAATTAATAATGATCAAATCATAAACTTATTTACAATTTAGTTTTTTTCTTTTAAATAAATGTCAAAAAGGAAAAGTTTAGGCTATATTTCAAGCACTGACTGACTGTCCTGCAACAACAAGGTCAATGGTCAAAACAGTGTGTGATTAGGGGAAAACCAAAATAACAATGATTGTAGGCCGATAATGATCGAATCTAATTTTAAAATAATGATGACTGTATGGTACTAGGTTTGTTCCTAGTTTTGTTTGTTGTTTTTTTTTAATGGTATTTTTTTTTTAACTTTTGCATTTTTATCTGTGTTTATGTTATAAATATTCGTGTGGATTGGAGGGTGAACTTTTTTATACAAAGCAAAATTACCCATATTTTCTTTATTTATGATACAAAGCTCCACCACATATGATATGGGGATATAGGGTTATATTTTAGTCATACCCCTAATGTACATGTAGGTGATATAAGATTAAATATTTTTACTAAATACATGTACATTAGGGTGATAACTATTTTCATTATTTTCGTAAGAACATCAAACCACTCTTACATTCGAGGAACAATTGTATATAGATAACAGTAGCAACAATAATTTTTTTTTTTTAATTGAAAAAAGTTCCCCGTTCATTTTTTGTTTTCACATATCGCGCAGTTTGACTATCGGTTTGAATTTAACACTGAATTGTTTCAAGACTTACTAGAACTGCTTTTAAGCACGTTCCAGTCCGTTGTTTCCATTTGTTTATAGCAAGGCATCTTCTAAACAGAATAGGAATCTGAGAATTCCATCTGTTGAAAAGCTAATCAAATCTCACAATTACTGACCATAAAATTCTTGGGAAACTTCACTTTCTGTTCAATAGCCAGAAACGGCGGCCGGATCGAATCAAAATTATGATTACGGATATAGAATTGCTCTTGAGGGAAACACTAGACTTTCCACTATTATCCAGCGCACTAATCAGAAAGAAACTCAATTGTCTGTTTGATTTATATGACAAAAACAAAAATAAACACTTTCTAAGTTATTTGATGTCACCAACGTTAAGATAAAGAGCTCTACGAAGGCGTTAATAGTGGAGGAAAAGAATGGTTATTCAATGGTCAAACAAGCCCTTTTAGAATCAATATCCACCCAAGAAAACGAATCCGACTATCCAAAACTCAATCTCAAGCCAGCTCTTCTCAATCGCAACCTACACCAAACACATACGTCTCATAACCTACACAAATACATACAACTGTCTCAAGAATCTTCGGATTCTGAAACCTCTGCTTCTTCCGCGACTCGACAAACTATTCTTCCACGTCATCTTCTCCTGAATGCAAACCGAAATACCAAGAGCAAGCACTACAACAGCGGGTTTGCTAGTACTGAAAAACAACATTTCTACACATAAAGCATATGACGTTCTTGCAACCATTGCTGAACAAGTCATGATGTGCCGGTTCCGTCAGGCGAGTGTTTGGAAACGAGTAATCTCTGAAGGACGGAAAATGAAAACCTAAATTTTCAAACAATTCAAAGCAAAGAACCCTATTGTCTCCAGTTTGATGTAAAAGAGTGCAAGGGGAAGAGTATCAAGTAGTTCTGCTGAAAAATATGACAACCGAAATCAAACTCGGTATTCTTAAATGTGAGAGTGGTTCTGCCGCGGCCATTCACAAGGAACTACATCAGCTAATTGATGAATATGATGCTTGGAAAAATATTTGCGTGATAATATTCGACACATTACTTAGTAAATACTGGTCGTTTGCTCCGGAAATTGTAAAGCTCATACAGGATGATGTCTTGAGCAAGGGCTTTCAGGAGCCACAATATATTGGCTGTCAACACCATGTACTCGACCTCTTTCTGACATGTCATGAATTTTTTCGTATTCAAGAGACAAAGGGCAAACCAGAACAGCTATTCCTTCATTGACAAATTAACGCAAAACTATTCCACTCTTGAGCTGATTCTGCGCCTCGTTAGACAGATGATGTTAGCACAGGCGAGAACCCTGGATGGCGAGATGATTTCTAGTTATTTTTATGAATTATGTCAGGCATATCGTCATTACAAAACAACTTCACGTTGACATCGCATCAACTGGAAGAAACTACCAAATT
The DNA here is from genome assembly GCA_021962125.1 of Bulinus truncatus. NCBI lineage: Eukaryota > Metazoa > Mollusca > Gastropoda > Planorbidae > Bulinus > Bulinus truncatus. The sequence goes on from JAGDYQ010000007.1 coordinate 14,932,659, forward strand.
TACACTAGGCAAGATGGAACTCACATGATATATATACTATAATAGCATTATTTCTGATACCAGAAATGGCGCAACATCCTCGCTCCTTCTTTGCAACTTCATCTGCTATGAATGGGCAAATGCTTGATTCCATTTTAAACACTACAATGAAGCGTCCTTCAATGAACTGTTTAGCTCACTCATCGGGGTAAAATGCAAGAATGTGCAGTGAAACTGATGGAGGAACCTCATGCAAAATCGAGAAAATTTGAATTTTTGAATATGAAGTTCATATGAACAATATGTTTTACACATTTTCTTGTACATTATGTACATATTACTAACGATCTGTATATTATTTGTTAATAAAAGTTGATTAGTTATTATTATTACTCTTTTGAATTAAAAGCTAAAAAAAACGTGTCTTTTTTTTTTTTTGAAAAAAAAATATTTTTTCACTTTTTTCTTCAAAAAAATGAGGAGGTGGGGGAACTTTTAAAAAAAAAATCAAAAATGCTATTTATATTCTTAAGTACACATAAAGTTCCTCAATTGCAAGTGGTTTCAAAAAAATATTTTTTTTGTTATCACCTAATGTACATGTATGTGATATAAGATTAAATATTATTACTAAATACATGTACATGTATGTGATATAAGATTAAATATTTTACTAAATACATGTACATGTAGGTGATATAAGATAAATATTTGTACTAAATACATGTACATTTAGGGTGGTGCTTAGAAACGAACTTTAAAAAATCTCTGCTCTCACCCCTATTTTTGTTCGTTTATATATAGAAACTCTTAAAATAAAATATTAAAGTATTCAGTTCATGTTTACTGGTAGCTCAATGGCATCAAAGTTTAGGAGTATTGGACCGTGATGAAAATACATGTGTACTGCACTGTTGTTGTGTGTATAACACTGTATAATATTAATTCAAGTTATGTGGATTGTCATACACTGCTGTACTAAGCATATAAAACATTTAAATAGGCCTGGAAGTGGTAATTTAATACACAGCAGGCCTAGTAGGCCTAGACAAAGAAACTATTAGCAACACAGTATAGGCCTCCTACACCACCTAGAAACTATTGGCAAAGTGCCATTTGGCAATTTGCCAGCAAACAAATGGTTAAGAGATAAATTTTATAGCATTACATTACATTGGACAGTTCCCCGTCAAAGAATGCTACACAGATCCCAGTACGCATAACATCTCAAAGCCGAGTTCCAAGCTGATTATCCTATGGTTGTGCATTGTGATGGAAAGTTGATTCCGGATCTCACAAATAAAGAATGCATCGACAGACTTCCTGTAATTGTTTCTGGGAAAGGAGCATCCCTGCAGTTGTCAACTGTTGCGAAACTGCCTTCCAGAACTGGTGCTGCACATGCCGGAGCTGTCTTTAAGCTCTGAAAGACTGGGGTGTTAGTGACAAGATCAGAGGCATGTGCTTTGATACTACTAGTTCCAACACTGGTTTCAACACTGGTCGGATTAGTGGTACCTGCATCCTGCTGGCGCAAAAAGTTCAGGCGAGGTCTTCTATCCTTGCTTGTAGACATCACATTATGGAACTGATTCTGGGCGTCTTCCAAGTCTGTCTAGGTGCCACTTCATCTCCTGAGGTGCTTTATTCATACGCTTCAAGGATCATTGGCAGTTCATTGACAGAGCAAACTATGAAACATCACTGACAAATTCAGACGTGTCTACTTCGCTAGATGTGCGCAACTTTCTGATTGAATTTGCTTAGAAGCATATTCAAGAGCAGCAGCCAAGAGATGATTATCCGAGAGTTCTTGGAACTTGCTCTGCTATTTCTTGGGGTCGTGACTGAAAGAGGAGTGCACTTCATTGCTCCTGGAGCAATGCACCATGATCGCTGGATGTCGAAGGTTTCTGTACAGCCTGAAGATATGGATGTTCAAAGGCAATTCAGACTGACAACAAGGAAGAGAGACGTCTTCAAGAGCTATGCATCTTTATTGTACGTGTCTACATGAGAGCCTGGTTCACGGGTAATCTGGCAGCCGCTGCTCCATACAATGATATGCTGTTGCTCAATCAATTCTCAGCTCCGGAATAAACAGAGCTGTTTCCAGTGCTGCATCCAACAAGTTTTCAAAGCACCTCTGGTACCCGTCCCCTGAATTGGTTGGGTTGGCATTTTTCGATGATCAGGTATCAGCGGAAACAAAAAGACGCATGGTAATTCCATGAATGAAAGCGGTAATGAGCCAGAGGACATCAAGCTAATCTCTGTTGATTTCGAATCTTTCCAACAACAGGTGGCTCGAGGACTTCGTGTCGCCAAAGTCTAAGAGATTCTTTGACATGATGGAGCTTCAAACTGGATTCCTGGATGCTGACCAGATGAGTGGATCAACCATGAAGATTATCGGCGACTGTTCGGCAGATTCCGTCGTCAACGACCATGCAGAGAGGGTGTAGCATTGATTCAAGAGTACAGTGGAATCCTCACCAGATATGAAGGCAACTTCAGTGCCTGCTGCAGACTGTTCAACAGCATCGACAATCCTATCCAGACACTAAGAAACAGACAGAGTCAAAATGACTTCTTATCGGACTAATAACATTGAACTATAATTACAGGTAGAATATTGTAGATGCAGGATTGCTTGTGCTTGTTTAATAATTCATTCTACTGTTTAATGTTGTGTTTGATTAAAAAAGCCAAAAATTCCAAAAGCGTGATCTGTTTACTTGTTGAACGTGGCATACCTAAACTTTGGCTTCATTGAGCTACCTCTAAATATTAAGATATCAGCACCAATTTTTTCTAGATGTTTCTACATCCAAGACAATTTAAAAGGGTAGAACCTAAAGAAATCAAGGTTTTAATTTTAGTGTTTCCTAAAACACCACCTAATGTACATGTGGTGATATAAGATAAATATTTTTACTAAATACATGTACATGTAGGTGATATAAGATAAATATTTTTTCTAAATACATGTACATGTAGGTAATATAAGATAAATATTTTTACTAAATACATGTACATGTATGTGATATAAGATTAAATATTTGTACCAAATACATGTACATGTATGTGATATAAGATTAAATATTTGTACTAAATACATGTACATGTAGGTGATATAAGATTAAATATTTGTACTAAATATGTACATGTAGGTGATATAAGATTAAATATTTGTACTAAATACGTACATGTATGTGATATAAGATTAAATATTTTTACATGTACATGTAGGTGATATAAGATAAGTATTTTTTCTAAATACATATACATGTTTTTTCTAAATACATGTACATGTAGGTGATATAAGATAACTAATTTTTACTAAATACGTATTACATGTATGTGATATAGATAAATATTTGTACTAAATACATGTACATGTATGTGATATAAGATTAAATATTTTTACTAAATACATGTACATGTATGTGATATAAGATTAAATATTTTTACTAAATACATGTACATGTAGGTGATATAAGATAAATATTTTTACTACATACATATACATGTAGGTGATATAAGATAAATATTTTTACTAAATACATGTACATGTAGGTGATATAAGATTAATAATTTACACTAAATCCATATCATTGAAATTGATAGGCATAAAATGTACTAAAATTGCCAAAAAAAATATTGCACACTGACATATATATAATAATACTAAACTATATTTTTTGAGTTAAAAAAATTGTTTTGATACATTTCATTGACATTTATGATTTAAGGCAGTGGTTCTCAAACTCACTAAGAAACAATTTAAGTTTTTGTGAACCACTTGTTAAGAAAATTTTATAAGAGAAAAAATTTAAATTAATTATATTTATTCACCATTAAGTCATTATTCAAATACTTGGTGACACATATATCACCTACCAACCCCTGAAACCACTGATAAAAATTTTTTTTACTTTTTATTACAATTTTATCATAGCATATTTTTATAAAGGTTTTATTATACTTTTTGTGGTTTAACAAAAAAATAATTCTCTAAATACTGAATAATTTTTTTAAAAATCAAAATATTTTTTAATTTGATAGGTCTAAGCCTCACTTACAAAATCAAAAAAAAGAATTTTCAACATATGAAGTGTGGCTGTATACTTCAAGATCTCTTTACAATCAAGACACGCTTATTATTTACTCTAAGGGAAATGTCAAAATGCAAAAGGTTTCAGGTTTTTATAAAGGGTCAGTTTGTTATTTATTTATTTATTATTGCTAAACTACTTGTTTTTTTTTTTAAATGCATTAGATAGCTTATTCTATATTACTAGAAGGTGTGCTGGAAATGTTTGGTAAGGCACCATAGAATAATTATTATTAAAATATGCATCCTTGTTTGGACCATTACTTCTGACTAGCGCCAATATTTGTTATTTTTAATTCTAAATGAGACTCAAATTTATTGCTTTGCATAACTGGATCCTTTGTTTATCAAGCATCTTCTGATACTTCATATGCAAAGTAAATGAAAAGAATTTAGTTTTACTAAGGAAAATTGTAGGCATCTGTCATTCAGTTTTAAATATCCAGTCTCTATAATAGTAGTTTTTTAGAACTCACTTTTTTTTTTTTGTTTAAATATGTTGGCAGTCAACTGCTATATTTTATCAATATTTAGGTGCTTCACTTTTAGTATTTCAAAACATATTTATTTTACTTTTTTTGTAAAAAGTCCATGGATACAAAAAAGCTATAACACAAAAATGGATGCACTTTTTAGCCATTGTTAGAGGAGTTTTTTAAATATCAATCACTCATTCAGTGCAATATATATTCTGTGGTAAGTCCCGGTATGATTTGTATGAGTAAGTCTACCATACTGAAAGGGGTCCCCATTTTCATGAAGTAAATATTGAAGCCGTCTTTAGGCATTACATTAAAGGCCTAACATTTTGTTTTAAATACCTTTGAAGTCAACATTAACAATTTTTCTTATAACATGCATGTATTTAATTTTTTTAACATGTTTTACAACATCATTTTAATATTTTATATCTTTGTTTTTTTTTTGTTTTCGACTACATTATTTGATAAATTGTGTGTTTCAAGTGCACTGTTCTTAGATAGTTAGGTTTAAAAAGTTTTCTGAGTTTTTATGGTGCTGTTTAATGCTGTTATATAATTTCTAGGAGGTGCTGCTCTAGATTTAAATGCTGTTGCACCAAAACCTGTCAAGTGGATTACAGATATGACCTGGCTGAACTTAGTTATGTTAAGTTCTCTGCCTGCTTTAGCAACATTCTTTCTCAGGTGGGATCAGTTAGCTTAAATGTTAATTTATATAAAAATTAATTTCTGGTCTCTATTAATAGATAACAGGTTTTATTTATAACATTATTAAATTATATTATTTGTTTAAATATTAAATGAGAAATACATATAAACATTTGGATATAAGCAACAGCTAAGTTATGTACAGTAAAAAAAATTATTGTTTCATTATCCTTAATTGGTCAATCAGAGCAGATGAAGTGAAGAAGTCATCTGTTTCTATAGCCTAGCTGTGTGCATCTGCCTTTACTTCCACTGGCTAAGTCAGGTATTCATTTGAAGCTGGGTGGATATAGGGGAGACTTTCAACCAACTTTCATCAGGTCTGGAAAAAATTCTTTGTTATCACCATAGATGGATTAATCCCCTGGAGCCTCAGTTCTGATGAAAGTGCTCTACACCGTTTTGAACATCTGCCCCCATTACAATGAAAGCACTTATACTGTTTTATTTCTCTTCTTGGAAATTCAGGTTACTAACAATGACAGAGCCTGGAGAGTTTGGTTTTTGATAAACCAGCACCAGAAGAAGAAACAATTCCAGAAAATTACAGCAACACATTAGAGCCGTTTTCAAAACTTCTGTTAATTAGGTAAACCTGGCTGTTAATGTGATGATGCATTCCATAAGTAATTGGAGTCTCCTCTATTTCTAGTGATTATGACACTTTATTCTTGAATGATGGGAGACTAGGTTCTTTGGCTTCCATGCCACATTTGAGACACAGATAGTCTTCTACAAACACATTATTTATACAATAAAGAAAGTAAATTCCACTGTTTCTTTTTGCTTTAGACTCTGGTTGGTAGTTGTGGCTATCACATCACCCTACTCTAGGTGGCAGTTATTGGCTATCACATCACCCTACTCTAGGTGGATTATAGTCTATTGCATCACCCTACTCTAGGTGGCAGTTATTGGCTATCACATCACCTAGGTAGCAGTTATTGTCTATCATCACCCTACTCTAGGTGGCAGTTATTGGCTATCACATGAGCCTATAGGTGGCAGTTATGGCTATCACATGAGCCTACTCTAGGTGGCAGTTATTGTCTATCACATCACCCTACTCTAGGTGGCAGTTACTATAGTCTATTGCATCACCTACTCTAGGTGGCAGTTATTGTCTATCACATCACCCTACTCTAGGTGGCAGTTATTGTCTATCACATCACCCTACTCTAGGTGGCAGTTATAGTCTATTGCATCACCCTACTCTAGGTGGTAGTTATTGTCTATTGCATCACCCTACTCTAGGTGGCAGTTATTGGCTATCACATCACCCTACTCTAAGTGGCAGTTATTGGCTATCATCACCTTACCTAAATTACACAAATGGTGAAAGTTCTTGTAATTTTTCCTAAATAGCTATAAATGTATCATCTATAGTCTTATTAAATGCAAAAGCAGTCACTAAGTACTTTGTTTCAGTTTTAAACTCTAACCTTTTCACCTATTCAGATTCTTATAAACCTTATAAAAAAAATAGAAAAAAATATACAACATTATAACATTAAATTTGAATTATATTAAAATAGATCATGGTGTCCTGACAGAACATCTGTACAAGCTCGAAAGTATATTAGTAACTCTTTAGGCCTAAAATTTACTGAAGCCGTTATCCTTGACCTGGAAGCTATGGTTGAAGAGACCAAATCAAGGATTCTCTTATAGCTTTATTATCTATGGGATCAGACCCTACCAATGAAATAGAAAAACTTGCAAAAAAGCTGGAAATTCGTGAGTGCTATTCATTTCCTTTTGACTCTGATAGGTAATTTTCTTATACTGTATTACTTTGAGTAAAAATACTTTGTCCTGTCTTTGAATGTTTTCTTTGTACATTTTTTTTTTTACTTTCAGCATTTCATGCAGTTTCTATGGGACAAGGTCAAGAAGTTCATTCACGAAAACTGATATCAAACTTCATGGAACATGTTAGTCTTCTTTCAAAATCTGGAGTGATTCATTTTCATTTTTTCCTAAATTTAGTATTAAAAATGAATATTTATCTGAATAGATGTGTTTCAGTAACTCATTTTATTACCTCATAGTCAGTTTATGAGTCAATTACACTGTCACACTTTAATTGAAACCAATACCCGAATTTAAGAAGTTAAAGTATTGCACATCATTTAATCAGAAACAAGAAAAAAAAGTTTTCTCTGCAGCCTAACTTAGCTACAAAATATATATTATACAGAATAGAGCAGTCCCGAATAAAAACTCCTCTCATTGGATACAAAATGCTGTCATTTTCATGCCTATTGGTATTTCTTGTAGCTAAAGTTAGGCTGCAGAGAAAACTTTTTTCTTGTTTCTGATTAAATGATGTGCAATGCTTTAACTTCTTAAATTCGGGTATTGGTTTCAATTAAAGTGTGACAGTGTAATTGACTCATAAACTGACTACATTATGAGGTAATAAAATGAGTTACTGAAACACATCTATTCAGATAAATATTCATTTAATACTAAATTTAGGAAAAATGAAAATGAATCACTCCAGATTTTGAAAGAAATACTAACATGTTCCATGAAGTTTGATATCAGTTTTATTGAATGAACTTCTTGACCTTGTCCCATAGAAACTGCATGAAATGCTGTTGAAAGTAAAAAAAAAATGTACAAGAAAAATGATGACAAAGACGGAATAAGTATTTTTTACTCAAAGTAATACAGTATGAAAATTACCTATCAGAGTCAAAAGGAAATGAATAGCACTCACGAATTTCCATTTTGCAAGTTTTCTATTTCATTGGTAAGATCTGATCCCATAGATAATAAAGCTATAAGAGGAATCCTTGGATTAGTCTCTTCAACCATAGCTTCCAGGTCGAGGATAACGGCTTCAGTAAATTTTAGGCCTAAAGAGTTGCTAATATACTTTCGAGCTTGTACAGATGTTCTGTCAGGACACCATGATCTATTTTAATATAATTCAAATTTAATGTTATAATGTTGTATATTTTTTTTCTATTTTTTTTATAAGGTTTATAAGAATCTGAATAGGTGAAAAGGTTAGAGTTTAAAACTGAAACAAAGTAGTGACTGCTTTTGCATTTAATAAGACTATAGATGATAGCATTTATAGCTATTTAGGAAAAATTACAAGAACTTTCTACATTGTGTAATTTAGGTAAGGTGATGTGATAGCCAATAACTGCCACTTAGAGTAGGGTGATGTGATAGCCAATAACTGCCACCTAGAGTAGGGTGATGCAATAGACAATAACTACCTAGAGTAGGGTGATGCAATAGTCATAACTGCCACCTAGAGTAGGGTGATGTGATAGACAATAACTGCCACCTAGAGTAGGGTGATGTGATAGACAATAACTGCCACCTAGAGTAGGTGATGCAATAGACTATAACTGCCACCTAGAGTAGGGTGATGTGATAGACAATAACTGCCACCTAGAGTAGGCTCATGTGATAGCCAATAACTGCCACCTAGAAGTAGGCTCATGTGATAGCCAACTGCCCACCTAGAAGTAGGGTGATGCTGATAGACAATAACTGCCACCTAGGTAGGGTGATGTGATAGCCAATAACTGCCACCTAGAGTAAGGTGATGCAATAGACTATAACTGCCTAGAGTAGGAGTGATGTGATAATAACTGCCACCTAGAGTAGGGTGATGTGATAGCCAATAACTACCAACCAGAGTCTAAAGCAAAAAGAAACAGTGGAATTTACTTTCTTTATTGTATAAATAATGTGTTTGTAGAAGACTTATTCAAGTCTCAAATGTGGCATGGAAGCCAAAGAACCGAACATCATTCAAGAATAAAGTGTCATAATCACTAGAAATGAGGGAGGACTCCTAATTTACTTGGTGGAATGCATCATCACATTAACAGCCAGGTTTACCTAATTAACAGAAGTTTTGAAAACGGCTCTAATGTGTTGCTGTAATTTTCTGGAATTGTTTCTTCTTCTGGTGCTGGTTTATCAAACCAAACTCTCCAGGCTCTGTCATTGTTAGTAACCTGAATTTCAAGAAGAGAAATAAAACAGTATAAGTGCTTCTTGTACGGGGGGGCAGATGTTCGACGGTGTAGAGCACTTCACTGTAGAACTGAGGCTCCAGGGATTAATCCATGGTGATAACAAAAAGAATTTTTTCCAGACCTGATGAAAGTTGAAAGTCTCCTATACCCAGCTTCAAATGAATACCTGACTTTAGCTGTGGAAGTAAAGGCAGATGCACATTGTGCAAGGGCTATAGAAACAGATGACTTCTTCACTTCATCTGCTCTGATTGACCATTTAAGGATAATGGAACAATAATTTTTTTTACTGTACATAGCTTGTAAGTTGCTTATATCCAAATGTTTATGTATTTCTCATTTAATATTTAAACAAATACTAATTTAATAATGTTACAATAAAACCTGTTGTCTATTAATAGAGACCTAGAAATTAATTTTTATATAAATTAACATTTAAGCTAACTGATCCCACCTGAGAAAGAATGTTGCTAAAAAGCAGGCAGAGAACTTAACATAACTAAGTTCAGCCAGGTCATATCTGTAATCCACTTGACAGGTTTTGGTGCAACAGCATTTTAAATCTAGAGCAGCACCTCCTAGAAATTATATAACAGCATTAAATAAAGCACCATAAAAAAACTCAGAAAACTTTTTAAACCTAACTATCTAAGAACAGTGCACTTGAAACACACAATTTATCAAATAATGTAGTCGAAAAAAAACAAAAAAAAAAACAAAGATATAAAATATTAAAATGATGTTGTAAAACATGTTAAAAAATTAAATACATGCATGTTATAAGAAAAATTGTTAATGTTGACTTATGGAGTATTTTAAACAAAATGTTAGGCCTTAATGTAATGCCTAAAGACGGCTTCAATATTTACTTCATGAAAAATGGGGACCCCTTTCAGTATGGTAGACTTACTCATACAAAATCTGAGCACTGGGACTTACCACAGAATATATTGCACTGAATGAGTGATTGATATTTAAAAAACTCCTCTAACAATGGCTAAAAGTTGTCATTTTTTTGTGTTATAGCTTTTTTTGTATCCATGGACTTTTTACAAAATAAATATGTTTTGAAATACTAAAAAGTGAAGCACCCTAAATATTGATAAAATATCTTGATTGACTGCCAACATATTTAAACAAAAAAAAGTGAGTTCTAAAACTACTATTATAGACTGGATATTTAAAAACTGAATGACAGATGCCTACAATTTTCCTTAGTAAAACTAAATTCTTTCATTTACTTTGCATATGAAGTATCAGAAAGATGCTTGATATAAAGGATCCAGTTATGCAAAGCAATAAATTTGAGTCTCATTTAGGTTAAAAAATAACAAATATTGCGCTAGTCAGAAGTAATGGTCCAAACAAGGATGCATATTTTGTATAATAATTATTCTATAGTGCCTTACCAAACATTTCCAGCACACCTTTAGTAATATAAGATAAGCTATCTAATGCATTTAAAAAAAAAACAAGTAGTTTAGCAATAATAAATAAATAAATAACAAACTGACCCTTTATAAAAACCTGAAACTCTTGCATTTTGACATTTTCCCTTGAGAGTAAATAATAAGCGTTCTTGATTGTAAAGAGATCTTGAAGTATACAGCCACACTTCCTTATGTTGAAAATTCTTTTTTTGATTTTGTGGAGTGAGGCTTAGACCTATCAAATTAAAAATATTTGATTTTTAAAAAATTGATAAGTGATATTTATATAATCTATTTTTTTTTGTTAAAACCACAAAAAGTAAAACCTTTATAAAAATATGCTGATAAAATTGTAATAAAAAGTAAAAAAAAAATTTTTATCAGTGGTTTCAGGGGTTGGTAGGTGATATATGTCACCAAGTATTTGAATAATGACTTAATGGTGAATAAATATAATTAATTTAAATTTTTTTCTCTCTTATAAAATTTTCTTAACAAGTGGTTCACAAAAACTTAAATTGTTTCTTAGTGGTTTTGAACCACTGCCTTAAATAAATGGCTCAATAAATGTATCAAAACAATTTTTTTTTAACTCAAAAAATATAGTTTAGTATTATATATGTCAGTGTGCAATAATATTTTTTTTGGCAATTTTAGTACATTTTTATGCCTATCAATTTCAATGATATGGATTTAGTAAAAATATTTAATCTTATATCTACATGTACATGTATTTAGTAAAAATATTTATCTTATATCACCTACATGTATATGTATGTAGTAAAATATTTATCTTATATCACCTACATGTACATGTATTTATTAAAAATATTTAATCTTATATCACACATGTACATATTTAGTAAAAATATTTAATCTTATATCACATACATGTACATGTATTTTAGTACAAATATTTAATCTTATATCACATACATGTACATGTATTTAGTAAAAATAGTTATCTTATATCACCTACATGTACATGTATTTAGAAAAAACATGTATATGTATTTAGAAAAAAATACTTATCTTATATCACCTACATGTACATGTAAAAATATTTAATCTTATATCACATACATGTACATGTATTTAGTACAAATATTTAATCTTATATCACCTACATGTACATGTATTTAGTACAAATATTTAATCTTATATCACCTACATGTACATGTATTTAGTAAAAATATTTATCCTATATCACATACATGTACATGTATTTAGTAAAAATATTTATCTTATATCACATACATGTACATGTATTTAGTAAAAATATTTATCTTATATTACCTACATGTACATGTATTTAGAAAAAATATTTATCTTATATCACCTACATGTACATGTATTTAGTAAAAATATTTATCTTATATCACCTACATGTACATTAGGGTGGTGCTTAGGAAACACTAAAATTAAAACCTTGATTTCTTTAGGTCTCACCCTTTTAAATTGTTCCTTTGGATGTAGAAACATCTAGAAAAAAATTGGTGCTGATATCTTAATATTTAGAGGTAGCTCAATGAAGCCAAAGTTTAGGTATGCCACGTTCAACAAGTAAACAGATCACGCTTTTGAATTTTTGGCTTTTTTAATCAAACACAACATTAAACAGTAGAATGAATTATTAAACAAGCACAAGCAATCCTGCATCTACAATATTCTACCTGTAATTATAGTTCAATGTTATTAGTCCGATAAGAAGTCATTTTGACTCTGTCTGTTTCTTAGTGTCTGGATAGGATTGTCGATGCTGTTGAACAGTCTGCAGCAGGCACTGAGTTGCTCTTCATATCTGGTGAGGATTCCACTGTACTCTTGAATCAATACACCCCTCTCTGCATGGTCGTTGACGACGAGTCTGCCGAACAGTCGCCGATAATCTTCATGGTTGATCCACTCATCTGGGTCAGCATCAGGAATCAGTTTGAGAAGCTCCATCATGTCAAAGAATCTCTTAGACTTTGGCGACACGAAGTCCTCGAGCCACCTTTGTTGAAAGATTCAGAGAAATCAACAGAGATTAGCTTGATGTCCTCTGGCTCCTCATTACCGCTTTCATTCATGCATTACCATGCATCTTTTTGTTTCCGCTGATACCTGATCATCGAAAAATGCCAACCCAACCAATTCAGGGGACGGGTACCAGAGGTGCTTTGAAAATGGATGCAGCACGGTAGCTCTGTTATTCGGAGCTGAGAATTGATTGGAGCAACAGCATATCATTGTATGGAGCAGCATTACCGTGAACCAGGCTCTCATGTAGACACGTACAATAAAGATGCATAGCTCTTGAAGACGTCTCTCTTCCTTGTTGTCAGTCTGAATTGCCCTTTGAACATCCATATCTTCAGGCTGTACAGAACCTTCGACATCCAGCGATCATGGTGCGTGCTCCAGGAGCAATGAAGTGTGCCAGTCACGACCCCGAAGTAGCAGAACAGTTCAAGAACTCTCGATAATCATCTTGGCTGCTGCTCTGGAATATTAACTTCTAAGCAAGAGGAATTCAAATCGAAGTTGCGCACATCTAGCGAAGTAGACACGTCTGAATTTGTCGGTGATGTTTCATAGTTTGCTCTGTCAATGAACTTCCATAATGATCAGCCAGAAGCGTATGAACCAGCACCTCAGGAGATGATGGCACCTAGACAGACTTGAAGCGCCAGAATCAGTTCATAATGTGATGTCTACAAACAAGTGATAGAAGACCTCGCTGAACTTTGTAACTTGGGATACACCATAATCGGAAAACAATTGTTGAAACCAGTGTTGGAATAGTAGTATCAAAGCACATGCCTCTGATCTTGTCCTTCTTTTAGTCTTTCAGAGCTTGAAAGATAGCTCCGGCATGTGCAGCACCAGTTCTGGAAAGCCCGTTCGCAACAGTTGACAACTGTGATGCTCCTTTCCCAGAAACAATTACAGAATCTGTCTAGTCATTCTTTATTTGTGAGATCGGAATCAACTTTCCATCACAATGCTGTATGGATAATCAGCTTGGAACTCGGCTTTTTGAGATGTTATGCGTACTGGGATCTGTGTAGCATTCTTTGACAGAGAACTGTCCAATGTAATGTAATGCTATAAAATTTATCTCTTAACTATTTGTTTGCTGGCCAAATTGCAAATGGCACTTTGCCAATAGTTTCTAGGTGGTGTAGGGAGGCCTATACTGTGTTGCTAATAGTTTCTTTGTCTAGGCCCTACTAGGCCTGCTGTGTATTAAATTACCACTTCCAGGCCTATTTAAATGTTTTATATGCTTAGTACAGCAGTGTATGACAATCCACATAACTTGAATTAATATTATACAGTGTTATACACATGTGATGCAGTACACTATGTATTTTCATCTGGTCCAATACTCCTAAACTTTGATGCCATTGAGCTACCAGTAAACATGAACTGAATACTTTAATATTTTATTTTAAGAGTTTCTATATATAAACGAACAAAAATAGGGGGGTGAGAGCAGAGATTTTTAAAGTTCGTTTCTAAGCACCACCCTAATGTACATGTATTTGAAACTAAATATTTATCTATATCACCTACATGTACATGTATTTAGTAAAAATATTTAATCTTATATCACATACATGTACATGTATTTAGTAATAATATTTAATCTTATATCACATACATGTACATTAGGGTGATAACAAAAAAAATATTTTTTGAAACCACTTGCAATTGAGGAACTTTTATGTGTACTTTTAAGAATATAAATAGCATTTTTGATTTTTTTTCCCCTCCCTCATTTTTGGAAGAAAAGTGAAAAAATATTTTTTTCAAAAAAAAAAAAAGACACGTTTTTTTAGCTTAATTCAAAAAAGAGTAATAATAATAACTAATCAACTTTTATTAACAAATAATATACCAGATCAAGTTAGTAATATGTACATAATGTACAAGAAATGTGTAATATATTGTTCATATGAACTTCATATTCAAAAAATTCAAATTTCTCGATTTTGCATGAGGTTCCTCCATCAGTTTCACTGCACATTCTTGCATTTTACCCTGATAGTGAGCTAAACAGTTCACATTGAAGGACGCTTCATTGTAGTGTTTAAAATGGAATCAAGCATTTGCCCATTCATAGCAGATGAAGTTGCAAGAAGGAGCGAGGATGTTGCGCCATTTCTGGTATCAGAAATAATGCTATTATAGTATATATCATGTGAGTTCCATCTTTGCCTAGTGTAAATTTGGTAGTTTCTTCAACTGATGCGATGTAACGTGAAGTTGTTTTTGTAATGACGATATGCCTGACACGAATTCATAAAAAGAACTAGAAATCATCGCCATCCAGGGTTCTCGCCTGTGCTAACATCATCTGTCACAACGAGGCGGTAATCAGCCTGAAGAGTGGAATAGTTTTGCGTTAATTGTCAATGAAGGAATAGCTGTTCTGGTTGCCCTTTGTCTCTTGAATGCGAAAATTCATGACATGTTTCAGAAAAGAGGTCGAGTACATGGTGTTGACAGCCAATATATTGTGGCTCCACCAACCCTTGCTCAAGACATCATCTGTATGGCTTTACAATCCCGACAAACGACCAGTATTTACTGCGGTCGTGTCGAATATTATCACGCAAATATTTTCCAAGCATCATATTCATCAATTAGCTGATGTAGTTCATGTGAATGGCCACGTAAGAATACTCTCACATTTAAGAATACCGGGTTTGATTTCAGTTGTCATATTTTTCAACCAGAACTACTTGATACTCTTCCCCTTGCACTCTTTTTTACCATCAAACTGGAGACAATAGGGTTCTTTGCTTTGAATTGTTGAAAATTTAGGTTTCATTTTCCGTCCTTCGGGAGTACTCGTTTCCAAACACTCGCCTGACGGAACCGGCACATCATGACCTTGTTCAGCAATGGTTGCAAGAACGTCATATGCTTTATGTGTAGAAATGTTGTTTTTCAGTACTAGCAAACCCGCTGTTGTAGTGCTTGCTCTTTGGTATTTCGGTTTGCATTCAGGAGAAGATGACGTGGAAGAATAGTTTGTCGAGTCGGGTGAAGAAGCAGAGGTTTCAGAATCCGAAGATTCTGAGACAGTTGTATGTATTTGTGTAGGTTATGAGACAATGTGTTTGTGGCAGTTGCGATTGAGAAGAGCGGCTTGGTCAGATTTTGGATAGTCCGGATCGTTTCTTGGGTGGATTGATTCTAAAAGGGCTTGTTTTGACCATTGAATAACCATTTCTTTCCTCCACTATTAACGTGCCTCTGGTAGAGCTCTTTATCTTAACGTTGGTGACATCAAATAACTTAGAAAGTGTTTATTTTGTTTTTATTATAAATCAAACAGACAATTGAGTTTCTTTCTGATTAATTGCGCTGGATAATAGTGGAAAGTCTAGTGTTTCCCTCAAGAGCAATTCTATATCCGTAATCATAATTTTGATTCGATCCGGCCGCCGTTTCTGGCTATTGAACAGAAAAGTGAAGTTTCCAAGAATTTTACGGTTTGTGGGCATCCGTGTGAGATTGATTAGCTTTTCAACAGATGGAATTCTCAGATTCCTATTCTGTTTAGAAGATGCCTTGCTTATAAACAAATGGAAACAACGGACTGGAACGTGCTTAAAAGCAGTCTAGTAAGTCTTGAAACAATTCAGTGTTAAATTCAAACCGATAGTCAAACTGCGCGATATGTGAAAACAAAAATGAAATGGTGGGGAACTTTTCAATTAAAAAAATTATTGTTGCTACTGTTATCTATATACAATTGTTCCTCGAATGTGAGTGGTTTGATGTTCCTTACGAAAAATAATGAAAATAGTTATCACCCTAATGTACATGTATTTAGTAAAAATATTTAATCTTATATCACCTACATGTACATTAGGTATGACTAAAATATAACCCTATATCCCCATATCATATGTGGTGGAGCTTTGTATCACAAATAAAGAAAATATAGGTAATTTTTTGTTTTGCATAAAAAAAGTTCACCCTCAATCACACGAATATTTATAACATACAAATTTTCAAATATTTCAATAAAGGTTCACCATTACAAGTAAAAGTGACATAAATATAATATTGATAATTGTTACAATGTACATTTCTATTGCATTAGTAGAAGAAATTTAATGTTCAATTTTTGAATGGACTTGCTAATTGGAAGTAAATCTTGTATGACTTTAATTGCATGCTCTGCACGTATATTAGAACGCTTTTTTTGATATAGAGTATAGAAGTTGGATCTGTTGACCATAATGTCTTAATGACTTCAAAGTCTTTGTATGCTGCTTTCCCAAGCTTATGATAAATTATCAAAGTCAGTAGTATTGAAACACTGGGCAGTGAACCAGATGTCAGCTCATGTACACCATGGATGAAATCACATGCTGCTATAGCTGTTTGCAGATACTCATCGAACAGATGATGACAAACAATAAATTGCCCTTGAGTTCCATCTCTCATTACTGATTTTAGAAAGAGATTGAAAATTTACTATTGGTAAGCTTCTCTAGTTTTGAAAATCCTGTAGCATTATGTTAAAGCCATGAGATCTCGCCTTCCTCTTGTTCTGATTTCTTAAGTGGTGCTCCAGCATTATCCAACTGATGTTTTGAGTTGTTCATACTTTTCTGCTATTGTTGAATCAAACGAGTAGCTGATGTTTGGTGAAGTTGTTGATGTACTAAAATAATCATTCATGACATGCTTTAATATTGTATCTAGAATGTGGTGATATCAACCAATGTATACATCTTTTTCCAATTAAACATCTTCAAAGTGTTTCATAGCAAGTGTGACTGCACCAATTCTTTTTTCAGAAATTTGCTGCAGTTGTGTCAGAGACAATCATTTTTATTCATTGAGCACAGTTTTCATTCGGGAAAAGTGGAGAAAGAGTAGTACGGCAGGCTAGGGCCCTAAATGAGATGTAGAGCCAAAGAAAGAAAGAAGACAGATTTTCATTGAATATTGTCTCCCCTTTTGCATTTGCCAGCTGAAGAACAGCAGAGTCTGACCTCCCATTTTAATTTTTTTATAACAACAACCTCATATGCTTTATTTTGTATGGTCTTTCCATCAAAGTGTAAGCACCAGTTTTCCTTTAAATTACTTTGTAATTTTTCCCCTTCTTTACATTAGACCTTTGTAAATGCAACTTTGAGATGGAATAGATAAGTAAACTCCAGTTCCCAACTTTTTGGACCTTCCTTGTACTCAATTTCGCTGCAGTCACTAAACGCATGGAGAAAAGTTTTTTGTCTTTTAGACTTTAATGGTTTCTCATTATCTTTACTACTGGAACACGGTTCTTCGCTCACATAATCTTCTGTCGAATTTGGTAAGACACTTGATTCAACACTTTCTTCAGTAAAGCTTTCTGTGACTGGCACTTTTCTTTTAAGTAGCTTCATTTTCTTGGGTGAATCTTTAGTGAATCATCTTCAATAGCCTACTTTTCCTTTTGTTGAAATCCTGAAGTGCATAGAACTCTCCGTCTTCTCGGCACAACCACTCTCCTTTCTCTTCTCTTACATTAAACATCATGAAATCATAGTTTCCAGGACTTCAAATATGTCTTTCAAACTTCTTAACAACAATTGACATTGTACGATCATGTCTTTTCTGCTTTTTACATCAGAAACTGTTTTTATATCTGTTCACGATATGTAGTTCCATTGGAATTTTCGTAGACTGTCTTTGGTGACCTGCCTTTTCGGAAATACACTAGATTTGAAGTCCAAATTCTCTTGCTCGTCTCGGAAGCTGGAGCATTTTTGACAGAACTGCTCTGAGACAATCCAGTAATGACAGAAATACTAATTGTATATAATAGTTGCCAACTAAATTGCTGACGTGCATGGAATAAAGAAAAAAATTACAGTTAAAATACTAAATGCGGGTATGACATACGATTTACTGGGCGTGTGAAGGGTGACCATTTTTAACAGTTGAGGTTGTTATTGATATTTGTGTAGATATGACAAATATCCACTTGTGGCAGTATGGCAGTAAAAAATAATGAAAAACATTTTCATTCATAAACCTAATGTACATGTATTTAGTAAAAAAGATGGCCTCTTATAACCATACTGTCCAAGGAATATAATAGCTTACGGATTTTCAAATTCATTATAATCAGTATGTAACATTTTGAATTTTTTTTCTTCTGAATCCATATTCATAAGGATAAATTATTTGAAAACTAAATTGAAAAAAAAATTAGTACAATTTCTAAAAATAATGTTAAATATTTTTTCTCTGATGTAGTTTTTAGTCCAACGAATTTCTTTTTTAAGAGATCAAAAAGATTTTGATTAAAGTATAGTTGTTAATTAATTATTTAACAATAAATATATATATATATACATGTATATATATATATATATATATATATATATATATATATATATATATATATATTTATATATTTAAATATATTATTTTGTGAATCTTCATATATAGAATACTTATAGCTCAGTAGTATTTTGAACTAAATTACTAGTATTATTAACTAACCATACATAGTATAGTTGATAATGCATTCTACCTGTGCATTGAGTTATCAAAGAGGACTAGAAGGTGAGTGAAATAGAATACATTCTGTTGACCATCACGAGATCACACAATAGAAAATAGAGAATACTTCCTCTGGAGGCCACTGGGAATAATCAAAAGAAAATAACATAAAATGTAATTTTAAAAAATCTAAGCTGTTTTATTTAAACAAACTATTTAACTTATTCCCTCATATAGTTGTGCATACCAATATAATGTACTCATTAAACAATGAGGTGATGTATATAAAAACATATAACTGAGTCAAGCTGATATACTCTCTTTATAGAAATCAATGCTTGTGTTTGGTTTTTAAATGTTAGTTTACAACTTCGACTCAGTTACTGCTATTATAGAATTTTACAGATATATCTTTAGTATTGTTTAGGTTTAACTAGTTAACAAAGGCCTGGTACCCGGACCGGCTTGTAGTCAAGCAGTTGAGTTGAATATGGTGACAGATATTTTAGTGCGTTATCAATGTATTTAGTAAAAATATTTAATGTTATATCACCTACATGTACATTAGGGGTATGACTAAAATATAACCTATATCCCCATATCATATTTGGTGGAGCTTTATCACAAATAAAGAAAATATGGGTAATTTTTGTTTTGCACTAAAAAATAGCATATCTATGTACTCAAACTGGCCCCAAAAGGACATATTTTATCATGTACATCCCAAAAAAAATATCCTCATTATGTGTACACAATTTTAACAAAAAGAGCTCCCAACAATTAAACTTGAACATCCAACTATACATAATATGCGCACAAAACACCATATCATTGATAAATCATAATTCATTTTAAAGGAATCTTTCCCAACGGTTCTTCATTTTATGTTTTACCATATTCAACATGACATATTTAAAAAAGAGACATTGAGTACCTGCAAGTTAGGCGATTTGCCACATGGATAGCACATGATTTATTTACTGTTATACACATTGTGTTATAGTACAATATATTGTACCCAGAATTAACTAAGAAAATATTGCCAACCCCCATGCACGTTTCATTAAAAAGAAATTATTCAAATTTTTAGTTTTAATATACTTAACAGACATATTGTTTTGAATAACAACAGAATGCAAAACCTTATTGATATAATGTGTGGTTAAGTTTAATGTATCAAAGAACATAACAGAATTAGATAGAATGTTGTATAGCTTCAATCTGCCCTTTAATTTAAAAAAAAATATTCCATCAATCCTGAGGCAATCATGTATCAGTTGAGGCCACAGATGCAGAAGAAAATATCAGGCCCCTTAAAAAGAAAGAAATATCAAAGCTTTAAGTATAGTTATAAATGTGTTAGTTTGAATTGTCTGCATTATTATTGCGAGAGCTACTCAGACTCCACCCTTATACAATTCATTTATGTTATGTAATAAGAAAATAAAAAAAAAAAAAAAACAAAAAAAAAACAAACAATTAAGACATAGAGATGTTGGTGGTAAAGGGAACAATAGCACATTATTTGCAAGATATAGACACAATTCTATAGAAATAAAAACAAACTGAACACCATAAATATTACATTACCTTGAGATATATATATATAAATTCAGAAAGGAAAATACGGGCTATTTCTGATAACTGTGTGAAGTAACTAAAATGTCTTCAGTTAGTTCTCACAGATTGAGCAACTGGTATGTTGCTTTGGCCTGTGCTTGACCAATGCCTGCTGTAATTTTGTGATACCCAATATTTTATCGGTTTTACAACAACAACTCTATCTGTTTGAGTGTGGATTAGTACTATATGTTGTATCCTGCACTTAGCAGTCCTCATGGACCAGTAATGGTGTCTTATCACGAGCCAGAGCTTTTCCGTAGTGACATTTATGATGTGTTAATCGTTTGCGATGTTCAAAAGACTGCATCATAAAGACTCTGGCCACTAGCTTGCGCTATAACAGCTGCTAATATAGTAAACTTCCTGTCTGATAGGTTTATTCTATCAAGTGAAACATCTGGAGATGACAACATATCCTGAAGAATTCTAGGCTATTTGGTTGCAAGTTCTAATTCTGAAGACTCTTCTACATCGGCAGCTTCACATAATTGCTTTTCATAATAAAGTGGAATTCAATTTCAAAGTCTTTGTGTTTTGCTGTTGTTGTTTTCTTCACTTTCACTGTTGCTACTGTTAATTGATGACTGGGCAATTGCTTTCTTACGAGGCACTTATCTCATTTTCTGTCTTCATCTTTTTGTTTAGTTCTTCATCACGATCTTCATTCTTTGTCAGCTGTTTAACAATGACAAATTTATAAAAAAAAATTACAAACAAACGAACATTCTTTGCGCACATTGCAGTGTACAAATAAAACATGTAACGGCCAGCCTCAACTTTTAAATCTAGCAGTTTCGTCTGAGCATTCAGCGGTTTTGTTTGACAATGTTTACCAGAGTCCACACTATTCATACATAAATATCTTTGACCAAATTAAAAGGTGAAAGTCTAATATGTGTATCAATATCTTAGTGGGAAAAAGTTGAAGACATGTTAAAAATAAATGTTTCCCTGAACACTAAACTGAGACGGTTGGCCGAGTGGTATCGATACTCGACTGTCGACCTGAGTCCTGGGTTCGATCCTCGGTGATGGAAATTTTCCAGGTGAAATTTGGTGCAATGTCGTCCCACAAGTTCCCCCATCTTTAAATGGGTACCTGACTTAAGTTGGGGCTGTAAAGGCTGTTGGGCGTTGTGCTAATCCCTTCATATGCCGAGGTTATAGAAACACATGAATTCTACACTTCATATAGCCCGATGGCCCGTTAGGGCTAAGAAGAGCTTTTCTTACTGAAGACTAAACTACAGTTATTTCTTTTGAATGTACCTTTTTTTTGGATTGTTCATATATTAGGGTGGTCAAGAAAAAAAATGTTTTTTGAGACTGCTTACCCTGTCATTGTTTCCCTTATATAAAAGTAAACTTGCAGCTGTTTCATTGATCAGACAATAATTACAATAATTTTCATTTATTTTTGCATGCCTTGATGCATTTACATTCAGTCTCTTCACAGTAATCAATTATAACACAGGTGAATACGCTAATTATTGTTCATTAATTATTAGGCAGCCACATTAATACACAAAGCAATAAGTAGTCAAGAAATAATCATAATACATATCGTCAAGCCTGATTCAATGTTGTTGACATTACTGCAAATACCATCTTGTTGACAGTCGCTTCAAAGCCATTTCTGTAGAAGTCAGGCTGGCCTTTGAAGAATGCGCTCACATTGTTTTTGACCAACTGAATCAGTTTTCATTTCAGCCTCAGATTTGGTTTTGACTGACAGAAGGTTGTCATCAATGCAATAGAACGTTCTGCAGTGTCGTTAACAACTTTTAGGCACTACAAAATTGGCTGATTGTTGAAAAGGTGGAATATCACTCCACTTTTCAGGACCAATGCCATTTAAGAGTGCAACATCCAGTTTAATTGAAAGCAGTGCAGCAGTTGTGATGGATAATATTAGTTTATGTAGTGGTGTTTGTTTCAGTTGCTCAGGAGGACATTTAATTACTCTGACACTGGCTTTAGAACTAGTTGCAATAATGCCTCCACCATCAATTTCTTTTCAGTGTTTACTACTTTATTTGAGAATAATGCCAGCCAGACCTATTCTGGGCCGAGATACAAATAACATTTGTAGTCTTTTTGTGGCAGCAGTTGCAGCAGTAGTGACCAAACACATGCCTAAATGTCTTCAGTTAGTTCTCACAGATTGAGCAACTGATATGTTGCATTGTCCTGTGCTTGACCAATGCCTGCTGTAATTTTAGTGATACCCAATATTTTATCGGTTTTACAACAGCAACCTATCTGTTTTTGAGTGTGGATTAGTACTATATGTTGTATCCTGCATGATTTAGCAGTCCTCATGGACCAGTAATGGTGTCTTATCACGAGCCAAAAGCTTTTCCCGTAGTGACATTTAAATGTCTGAATGATGTGTAATCGTTTGCGATGTTCAAGGCTGCATCATAAAGACTCTGGCCACTAGCTTGCGCTATAACAGCTGTAAACATCCTGTCTGATAGGTTTATTCTATCAAGTGAAACATCTGGAGATGACAACATATCCTGAAGAATTCTAGGTATTTGGTTGCAAGTTCTAAATTCTGAAGACTCTTCTACATCGGCAGCGTCACATGTTACTTTTCATAATAAAGTGGAATTCAATTTCAAAGTCTTTGTGTTTTGCTGTTGTTGTTTTCTTCACTTTCACTGTTGCTACTGTTAATTGATGACTGGGCAATTGCTTTCTTACAGGCACTTATCTCATTTTTCTGTCTTCATCTTTTTGTTTAGTTCTTCATCACGATCTTCCTTCTTTGTCAGCTGACTGCTTTTATCTATGGGGTCATTTCATTTCAACTCAGCCAGTGGTGTTCACCCAACCCTCTCCAGATCTTATTGGAAATTTCATAGCTTGTCATACATTCAAAGTTGAGAGTCCTGAAAATGTCAGACCATTTATTAAAAAACTTTCCGAATGATTTTTTAAAGTTTTAGAAAACCCAGTCCATCAAAGATGTCAGTTCAAACATTCAAATTACTTTGGTTCACGATTTATTATAAATCATGCAATTTCATGCAGATTTTCACCAAAAGACGTTAAGACACCAACATGAAATTTTCACCATAGCTAGTACTTGTCAAGTTTAACGAAGTGTGCAAAATATGAAAATTAACGAATTACTGTCACATTAATCTGGGGTCGCAATGATGCTAAAGGGCCCACCATGAGTACACTATTATTGATTAACAGGAATTCTCTATCAAAATAATAAACACATATATGGTACTTACTAACTGTATAACAAACATCATTTCATGTCTTATAGGTTCTTGGCTATACTGGGTCAAATATTGATGAAAACTATCTGAAGTGCAATGTTTGGAATTTTTTTAGGGCATTCGGTGTGCAAGCTATACTTAAGATAAATACATCATTCAACTCAGGATAAAACAATGAGTAAATACTTACAATTTCAGCCTGATACCTCTTTTAGTTTTTGAAATATTCACGTTCAAAGATTGCGAAAATGTAAATGTCACGCGAGCTTGCGACTACCATTAAAACTTTAAAAAAATCATATCTCGGAAAGTTTTTGACTAAATGGCCTGAAATTTTCAGGAATTACTCAAGTTTGAATGTACCACAGCCAGTAAAATTTCAGGAAGATCTGAGAGGGTCGGGTGAACAGTTGTCAAAAAACTAGTTGAGTTGACATGGAATGACCCTATGCCACTCATTTTCATTTGCCTAGTGCTCCTCAGGACCATAATTTACTGTCCTCATGAATCTTGATTAGCTTCTTGGTGAGCAATATCAAGTAGTTTACATGCTTCTTTTTTTTTTGAGATTTTTTTCTCTGAGTCGTTGTGCATTATTCGCTCTTCCTTTATTCTTCTTAATAAGCTGGTATTCTTCAAAAACTGATTTTAGTTTTCAATAATATTTATATCATATGTTGTTGGCTCTAGTATCTACCATGTTGGCTCTAGTATCTATCTATCATATGTTGGCTCTAGTATCTACCATGTTGGCTCTAGTATCTATCTACCTATGTTAGCTCTAGTAGTACAATGATGGCTTAAAAATAAAATGACCGAATGTTGTACTATAACATTAATTTCGCCATGTCATCCATGACAATGACAAATTTATTTTAAAAAATTACAAACAAACGAACATTCTTTACGCACATTGCAGTGTACAAATAAAACATGTAACGGCCAGCCTCAATACTTTAAATCTAGCAGTGTCGTCTGACATACAGCGGTTTTGTTTGACAATGTCTACCAGAGTCCACACTATTCATACATAAATATCTTTGACCAAATTAAAGTTAAAGTCTAATATGTGTATCAATAGCTTAGTGGCAAATAGTTGAAGATGTTAAAAATAAATGTTTACCTGAACACTAAACTACAGTCCTATGATAATGCGAGTAATATGAGTGGGATCTATTCGTCAGTACAATCTAGATTTAGAGAGATTAATAATCAGCGGAGTGGGTGTCATGCGCTGCCAACTGCTTAAATTTGGTAGGCTTATCTGCCGTGGAGAGCTATTCATTGCAGTCAACTATTTTGTTATTGTTAAGTCATTCTACACGTTTTTTCGCTTTCACCGCAGCGATGAATAAAATTGACAGAGTGCCTGAAGAAAAAACCGTTATGTTCCACGGGCTATCAGCAACAAAGGTGGTCAGCACGAAGTGATGCTAATAGAGCTTTTCATGCCAGAATTTTAAGGAAATTCGACAATTTCCTGATGTTGCGTCAAGCAAACGTCAACCACCAACATCTGTGCATGAAGCCTAATCACTCATAAGAAGTTGGACCATTTCGAGACAGCGTTAATGTGTGATCTGGAAGACTTGCTCCAAAATATTGATATTGTCAACAAACTCTATACAGGAGCCTGGAGTGAATGAAAGACTATCATCAATTTGTATGACAGTCTTGTTCTTAACTTTCATGATACACACGATAAATTTGAAATGTACGAAGGTATGAGTTAAAGAGCTCTCACAAACGGGCTATAAATAATGCATACGCAACGCAAACGACAGCGAGTTCATGATGAAGTTGTGGATGATAATAATCCTGTTTTAGGTATGAGTACTATGAGTAGACTTATTACTGAGATTCGAAAACGGCAAGCAGCCTAACCAACACTACATGAAAGGTTCAACTTTCTTCTGGAGAGATCTCTGTCAACTGACAAACAGTTTCGAAAGCCAATTCACTAATTGAGAGGTACTCATTAGATCTGGAAGAGGCATTTACTAATGAATTTGCTTTTGTTCTCACGGAGGTTGGCTGACAAACTGTGGCTGAAATGCTTACAGCACAAATACAGAATAGGTTGGTGACAAGATTTCCAAATGTAAATATTGCTTTCCGGATCTATCTTTCAATTTTTTTTTGGAACAATTGCTGAAGGGGAACGAACCTTCCTTTTCTGAACTCAAATTGATAAAAACGATGGGACAAACACGACTATCCTCTCTGGCATTACTTTCAATTGAAAAGGATTTGACGAGGAAAATGACATTTGAGGACGTCATATGTGACTTTGCTAAGACAAAGAGACGAAAGTTAACATACTGCCAATTTACAGATCTACTGCACTGCAGCTTGGCTCAACTCAGGTGCTCATCTCACACGGTTATATATATCTACTTTAATACAAACATTATTACATTTTACTGGCAGTCTAAGCTTGTTTTCACTTTATGTTCTGGCTTTCTTAGGCCCTTGAAAAGTCCGTATGCCCTAGCGGCCCTGTATATATATATATATATATATATATATATATATATATATATATATCAGAAAATGTCTTCCACTCCCAACTTTTAATTCAAGGTGGTACGGGGGGGGGGGGTGAATGCACTACGTTTAAAAAAAATAATTTTTTTTTTTAATTTTTAGATATTAAAACATGTCAATAAGAACTATGAATTAACTATATTGCAGAAAAAAAAATTTAGATTTAAAATGTATTTTCAAGAATGTTACTCATTCAGAAACTTCAATAATTTAAAAACTTTAAAAAGTCATTTTTCTATGAAATAATATTTTGACATTTTGCTTTACTGTGGCAAGAAAATCTCAAAAACCGCGTAACTTTTGATAAAACTTCTAATTTATATTTAGAAGAGGTGTATTTATAGAATGTCAGAGGCTTTTCAAGAAATTTTAAGTCCTTTTTTTTTTTTTTTGGCAATTTTTTAAATTTTCAAATTAGCATTTTTGCTAACTTTCACCATACAAAATTTTTAAAATTCATAAAAGATTTATTATCAAAAAAGTACTCTGACATTCCCTAAAGTAAGCTTTCCTAATTATAAAAATGTACTTTTTATGAATCAGTCTATAAATATTTCAGAAAGGTAATAAATTTCAAGATGGCGGCATGCCACACCCACAAATATCAATATTTTAATATTTTTTTTTGCACAAAATTTTTTTAAATCTACTATATCTACTAAGATATTAAAATGACTTAATCTTTAACAATAAAAAAGATTTTGCTTTGACCCGGTACCCCCAATGTAAGACATTTTACAACATTTAGAATGTTTGGTATAAGTAATATAAAATTGTTAATTCTATAAATCGTTCTTGCAAAATATACAATGTACGCTATGAATAATACTGTTTACGGATTGCCACAGGAAACTTGCTTTGCTTTCCAACTTTCGAAAGAACATCCTTATTTCTTTGTTTTAAAAACCATCCCATGTCGAGAGCTATGTCGTACACTTTCAAACTAACATCAGTAACTTCTTTATTGCTCTTTCAACAGCTTGGGAGTGACGGGGAATTTGATCCAGTATGATTGGGTTGTTGCGTTTTTAAGTTCATCATCACAAATATGTTCCAGCAGAGGAGGGGATGTCACTGCACAAAGATCCCAGTTATTCATCTGATCATATGATTTAGCTGCAATATTCAGGATTATGTCATTTTTGTTTGAAAATTCTAACTGCATGGAGTGGTTTATGTCGTGCTGTTATGATTTTATTTACTGCATACCTTCCAATTTCTTCATCATTGTCCTAACTGCAGCCAATAGAATGTTTTCTGGATGTGCAAAGTAGCAGTTATTTTCCAGTACAGGCAATATAATAGATTGATCAGCAGTATCAAGTTCTGAAGCAGTTGTATCATATAGAAAAGTTTCTAGCCCCACTTTGACAAGATGGATCCTTAAAAATCCTGTTCGTTTTTGTTCTCATCTTTGCTCTCATCAGTATGTTCCTTGGCTGCACTATCTCTCCAAATTTTTCTATGTCGACGCATCTTTGCTGGATCCAGAGCTGTAGATGGTGTTAACATGTTTAAGTCCTTCAAAACAGCATTAACGATAAGACATGTATCCCTATTGCTTAGTTTACATCGATCCACTGCTTTGCACAATTCTTCATATTGATATCTGTTTTGTTATTTGGAACATTTCCTCATCGCTGGAGAAGAAGTCTGCATCAAGTAGTTCATCATCTTCAGCATCCTGATCTGGAATATCATTATCTTTCTCATCATTGACGTTATCATTTGTGGTCAGGGCCCTGGAGAGGTGCCGGTGCAAGATTTTTTGGGGCCCCTCTTTCAATATAAAGCAAAAAATAATTTTGGCAGCTCAGCTTTCACAGTTTATTAGTTTAGAACGTGTATGTAAAGAAGTTGAAACTTTAATAATTAAAATTATTACATACTAGCTGTACCCTGCAAAACCTTTGCATAGAGTTATATCCCCTTAGGCTTGATCGGCAGGCGAGGTTATTTTTTGGTTTCGGGCAGATCCGTTTTTCATGGTGTATTTTAAAACTGGTTACTTTCAGTATATTAATTCTTTACTTTCGATTTAACGCACACTGGAAATGAGTATTATTATATATGATGATTATATTAAGTGAAACTTGAAAAAGGTTTACATGTTTTATTTCAAATGATAAATGCAGCTGTTCAATTACTAGAATATATCATAAACAAATATACCCAAATTAAACCAACAAAAAAAAATACACAGAAAAGAATAAAATAAAAAAATATATAAACAAATATTATTAAAACAAGGTCGCTTTGCGTGCTTTTCTTTGGGCAAAACTACGAATTACAGTCTCAAAGTCTATATTCTTTGCAATTTCAGACTCAATACTGAGCCTGGCTAGGTTGTTAAGGCGATCCGGTAGACCTGAGATAATTTTTGATGAGTTCAAGTTTGCTGAAACTTCTTTCTGCAGATGCTACTGTGGCTGGTGTTGTAAAGATATTCTCAAACTGACTGTCAAGTTGGGAAATATGCTTTCTAATTTGTATTCGCATAAAGCATTTAGCAATTCCAATGCGCCCTAACTGTTTTCCACCAAAATTGGCATTGTGAACCATTGCTCTTGTTCATTTCCTGTTTAAGGTCTTCAGAGATTATGTCATTAAAATATGTCTCCGCTAGTCTAGCTGCTTTGCAATTAATTCCTTTTCTGAAATTTTTTGATGATTTCCAAAGAAAACTGAAGTTATCAGAAATCAGTTCTGATGCACTAAAACGAACTGTAAGCCACTCAATAACATTATCCAAAATTACATAAAATATATGCTTTCGAAAGTGTGCTTCCTCAATAGATTCATCTGATTTATTCATTTTATCTAAATTTCCATCGGGTGCACCCTCATCATTAGGCTTGTGTTTTTTCCTGGCACAATTTTATTTCTATCTGAAGACTGGATGCAACAAGTTTCAATTCAGTCCATATTACTTTAGAGAAATCTCTCGCAATGCCATTAGTTGTGAAAGCAAGCTTTCTATGTTTGCAACTTATCTAACGTTGCACCACTAGCTTGAATAGTTTTGTTACAAAAATCAATGGGAACTTAATATTCTGTACCATATGACTGACATTATGATGCAGGTGAAAGAACTGACATAACAGAGCTCAGTGATTTTGTTCCTAATTTTTGCAGTGATATTGAGTTCTAACCCAGGTTTTTTAAGGCCAACTTAACCCCTGGAAGATGAGCTACAAACTGTTTCGCTTTCGCTCGATCTGACCATCTGGTACCAGATAGCAGAATGATGGAAAATATAAATTTAAAAAATGAAATTTTTTAAATTTTCAATATATTTACTTTAATTTATATCTACTGCTCATGGGCCCCCTAAAATGTCATGGGCCCCGGTGCGGTGCACCGGCTGCACCTCTAGTAGGGCCTGTTTGTGGACAAATGTCAAATAACATTTTGAAAGAATTGTACGCCTCTTAGAAAAGTGAACGATGATCGCTTTTATATCTGAATATTTCTCAAGTTCATGACTTTTGGCTATAAGTCTTTTTACTCGAAAGAATTATACTGGTAATGTCATTTGTAGTGATACTGTCCTGGTCATATAATTGTTTAACTTAATGCGCTAATGCGTGCGCTCGTAAATAGAGAGCTATGATTGTATTGTTCCGACATCCACATACAGCCTTAAAAACATCTCCACTGGTTGGAAGTTGTCTTTTTAGAGTATTCCACTGCTGACCCAAACAAAAAGAATGTACAGTTGCACTTCTTGTAGAAGAACTCATATTCATAGAACTTTAGAAGAACTAAATAAAATAATTGAAAAAATTAATCAAAAAAATGCGTGATCTGGGCGCAACCGATGTACGGGTCGTGCGGGTCCGGACCCTACCAAATATCAAGCCACTACCAAAATTTGGGGGCAGACATACCAATTTTCATCTTCCCTAATATTTTGGACCCTACCAACTTCAACATACTGGTTGCGCCCCTGTTTATCACACTTAAAGTGTGATTCAAAATCACAAATAATTTAACTTTCTTACTTAGCAGTACAGAGTGGGATTTCAAGTGGTTCGCCTAAAAGTCTAATAATTTTTTTCATTGGGGCCAAATACAAATTAATTTCAACTTTTTCTAAATTTCGTCAATTTTTACTGGTGGGCAACGCCAACCAAGCACCGTCTCTTATGGGTAGATAATCCCCAAAGTTTGAGACCCATTGATTTATATTGTAATGTCAATTATTGATCTATATTGTAATGTCGATTATTGATCTATATTGTAATGTCAATTATTGATCTATATTGTAATGTCAATTCTTGATCTATATTGTAATGTCAATTATTGATCTATATTGTAATGTCAATTAGTGATCTATATTGTAATGTCAATTATTGATCTATATTGTAATGTCAATTATTGATCTATATTGTAATGTCAACTATTGATCTATTTTGTAATGTCAATTATTGATCTATATTGTAATGTCAACTATTGATCTATTTTGTAATGTCAATTATCGATCTATATTGTAATGTCAATTATTGATCTATATTGTAATGTCAATGATTGATCTATATTGTAATGTCAATTATTGATCTATATTTTAATGTCAATTATTGATCTATATTGTAATGTCAATTATCGATCTATATTGTAATGTCGATTATTGATCTATATTGTAATGTCATTTATTGATCTATATTGTAATGTCAATTATTGATCTATATTGCAATGTCAATTATTGATCTATATTGTAATGTCAATTAACATTGAATGTTGAATTTTTTATTTTTATTTTTGCTTATGTCTGACTAGCTTTGTACCGTTAATCAAAGAAGTCATAAGCATAAATATTGTATTTTTTAATAAGTCAACAAGTGAAATAAGATTGTCACCTAATCACTTAAGCCCATTTGATTGGTAAATCTCAGAGCAAGCAGAAATGTGAAATGTTTATCAAACATTTGTGCGAAGGTATCAGAGGTGGATCTAAAGGCGGGTCTTACACCGCCCCATATCATTCTCTCTCTCTTTTATATATATATATATATATATATATATATATATATATATATATATATATATATATATTTATATGATTCATACCCAGTTGGATGTTATATATCAAACCAGTGTCAAAATCAAATACTAAAGCCGCTTGTTAGTTTTTTTTATGAAATTAATGTTAACTTTTTTTATTGTTTTATAACATATTCAGGTTAAATTGGCTTTAATGTATACCTTTCTGAATGTTTATTTGTAATTTATACCGAACTGGAATACTTATCTTCATAATCCACACATTAGATTTGTTGACTACACGAAGCAGGGCTTTCGACAGCTATTCTCTTACCCATGACAGTCTCCCTCTTCGGTTCACATACTCACCAACTGTTATGTCATTTGTAGCAGACGTGTGTCAGTGACGGGGTCTTGGACATATGTTTGGGTGTAACCCCTCCCCCCCCCTCCTTCATGGCGGATCTAGTGTCTATATTTCACGGAGTAGAAAGAGATATTATTCAAGTCATAATAATCACTTTAAAATGTGTTTCAAATTGATCGGTCAATGAGTTGCTCTGTCATGATCCCTGGGACTCCATTAGCCTTGAGTCACTACATGTTTACATTTGTTGCCGGTCACATGACGGTGTCACATGACACTCAATAAAAAAAAAGGGCGGTCTGAATCGAAAGATGTACACAAACTGATGGGAAATTCTTGTAAATGATAATTGACAGTTTGTGATGTGGTGAAGTGTCAATGACACGCTAAGATGTCACATGAAATCATTAAGAAAGAATTTGATCTCACAGTTGACATTGAGCTTTAAAATCTGATTCCTACACTAAAGTTCAGCCCCCTAAGCCATATAATACCGTCTGCCCGAATAGTGACAAGAGGATGTAGATCTTGAAATGCCCTTCTGGTGAAGACTTTGTCATCTTGTGTTTAAAACTAAACAGAGGTGTACCATTTGTCCAGTCTCAGTTGTATAATGGCCACTGTTCAGCTCAGAGACTGGCAAGTAGGAAAGAAAATACTTCAGAGTCTTTCAGAATTCATCATCGGGTATTCCTGGCGACTTCAGTATTGATTGGTCAGATTGTTCCGCTGGATTAGTCCGAGCTGAGATTTATCTCCCTTGGAACAGATGACTGCCGCCGGAAACGTTTAATATTACTTCCCAATTCATATCAAGCGCCATCATTTTTTTTAACTTATTACTTCCCTTGACTGTCCAGTCATGGTTTCTAGGTTTGCCATATATCAACTTACTAGAAAGATAAAAAGAGTTGGCTTACATTGGAAGATTTCACCAGGGCTGTGCAGTGCTATGATACAGGAAGGCGTCAGCATCATACAGCACCGTAAAAGGGGCGGAATTAGCAGCGAAATCGGACGCTATTTAAAAGAAAGTCAAAAAGTGGGCTGCATTTTGATGACGTGTATCATACTGAGAAAATCTACCGCAAGCTGCTGAGTTTGTCTCGCCGGTTTGACTCATTTTGAAACCAAACAATAATTAAATATACGTATACGCTGATATGCCCACGGTTCAATATGAACTGTTTAGCTTTTAAACGTATGAGAAAATGGAAGACAAGTAGTTAATAGTTTATATATATATATATATATATATTAGGGTGGGTCAAAAAAAAATTTTTTGGAGTTGGGAATTTGAAACATATTCAAAAAGTTGCCTATGGTCCTACTGATTAAAAATGTAAAATTTGTAAAAATCAGATACTGTCTTCCACTCCCAACTTTTAGTTCAAGGAGGTACGGGGCGAAAAAAATGCACTATGTCTAAAAAAAAAAATTTTTTTTTTTTACATTTTTAGATACTAAAGCATGTCAATAATAACTACAAATTAAATATATTGCAGAAAAAAATTTTTTAGATCAATTAAAATGTATTTTCAGAACGTTAATCATTCAGAAACTTCAATAATTTAAAAACTTAAAAGCCATTTTTCTCTGAAAAAATATTTTTGACATTTTGCTTCACTATGGCAAGAAAATCTCAAAAACCACCTGTAAGATTTTGATAAAACTTCTAATTTTTATGTAGAAGAGGTGCATTTATAGAATTTCAGAGGCTTTTCAAGAAATTGTAAGTCCTTTTTTTTTTTTTAAATTTTCAAAATTAGCATTTTTTGCTTATTTTCACCATACAAAATTTTAAAAATTCATAAAAAATTTATTTATTACATTATCAAAAAAGTACTTTGACATTCCCTAAAGTACGCTTTTCTGATTATAAAATTGTACATTTTATATGAAACAGTCTATAAATATTTCAGAAATATTTGCCACAAAAAGGTCATAAATTTCAAGATGGCGGCATGCCGCACCCACAAATATCAATATGTTAATATTTTTTTTTAACAAAATTATTTTTAAATCTACTATATTATTACTAAGATATTAAAATGTCTTAAACTTAAATAATAAAAAAGATTTTGCTTTGACCCAGGTACCCCCCCCAATGTATGACATTTTACAACATTTAGAGTGTTTGGTATATGAAATTGTACAAATCTATAAATCGTTCATGCAAAATATACAATGTACATATGAATAATACTGTTTATGGATTGTCACGGGAAACTTGCTTTGCTTTCAATTTTCGGAAGAACATCCCTTGATTTCTTTGTTTGCAAAACCATCCCATGTTGAGAGCTGTGTCCGTACAGTTTGAAATGTCCGTACACTTTCAAACTAACAGCAGTAACTTCTTTAATTGCTCTTTCAACAGCTTGAGAGTGACAGGGAATTTGATCCAGTATGATTGGGTTGTTGCGTTTAAGTTCATCATCACAAATATATTCCAGCAGAGGAGGGGATGTCACTGCACAAAGATCCCAGTTAATCATCTGATCATATGATTTAGCTGCAATATTCAGGATTATGTCATTTTTGTTGAAAAATTCTAACTCTGCATGGAGCTGGTTTATGTCGTGCTGTTATGATTTTATTTACTGCATACCTTCCAATTTCTTCATCATTGTCCTAACTGCAGCCAATAGAATGTTTTCTGGATGTGCAAAGTAGCAGTTATTTTCCAATACAGGCAATATAATAGATTGATCAGCAGTATCAAGGTTCTGAAGCAGTTGTATCATATAGAAAAAGTTTTTAGCCCCACTTTGACAAGATGGATCGCAAAAATCCTCTTCGCTTTTGTTAACCATCTTTGCTCTCATCAGTATGTTCCTTGGCTGCCCTATCT
The DNA here is from genome assembly GCA_021962125.1 of Bulinus truncatus. Taxonomy (NCBI): domain Eukaryota; kingdom Metazoa; phylum Mollusca; class Gastropoda; family Planorbidae; genus Bulinus; species Bulinus truncatus. The sequence goes on from JAGDYQ010000007.1 coordinate 14,967,503, forward strand.
CTCCAAATTTTTCTATGTCGACGCTTCTTTGCTGGATCCAGAGCTGTAGATGGTGTTAACATGTTTAAGTCCTTCAACACAGCTTTAACGATAAGACATGTATCCCTATTGCTTAGTTTACATCGATCCATTGCTTCATATTGATATCTGTTTTGTTATTTGGAACATTCCTCATCGCTGGAGAAGTCTGCATCAAGTAGTTCAACATCTTCAGCCTCCTGATCTGGAATATCATTATCTTTCTCATCATTGACGTTATCATTTGTGGTTCCTATCTGATCGCCACCCTGCATCAATGAATGTTTTCTTTTCTGTCGATTTTGTAATATTTTTGTTGTTTGCTTATCAACATTGTATGAACATATTTCTTGCCATCTTTTGATCCACCCAAAATGCCCACTCAAGCACATAAATTATTACTGATTGTGGACATTTACAGTCTCTTCTATCCCTAACACCTACATCTTTTTACTCGAACAATTATACTGGTAATGTCATTTGTAGGGATACTAGCCTGGTCACATAATTGTTTAACTTCATGCGCTAATGCGTGCGCTCGTGAATGAAGGCTATGATTGTATTGTTCCATTTTAAGCATCCACCAATAGCCTTGAAAACATCTTCACTGGTTGGAAGTTGTCTTTTAGGCAATTCAGCTGCTGATCCAAACACAGAATGTACAGTTGCACTTCTTGTAGAAGAACTCATATTCATAGAAGAACTTAATAAAATAATTGAAAAATTAATCAAAAATGAAATAAAACAACCATGCGTGATCCGATAATGAATACATGGTACACCAGTTATAATGAGAGAAAAATGGATGCAATGCTTATCCCATTGTCTGAACTAATTAGTTATTCATAAAAAAGGTTATAAAGATTAAACACAAATTTTATATGCATATCATTTCTTTTTTGAATAACCTAGGTCACAAATTTAACATGTTCAGTCACAAAAAACTCATAGTAAATATAGTAAAAATTTCGAACAAAAGTTGGGAGTAGTAAAACTATGTAGTTTTCAAATATTTGTGCATATTCCATGTACTACCATGATGTAACAACTTTTTAATGATGTTTCAATAAAAAAAAATGTTTTGACCCACCCTAATATATATATATATATATATATATATATATATATATATATATATATATATATATATATATATATATATATTAATACGACAAGTTTAATAACATTATTTATTCTGTTTGCTATTGTTTTGGAACATTGTTTTTAATTATTTGAAGTCTCCGAATTTAACAACATGAAACATCGTCTTTTTTTTTTAAATTGCTTTTAAATAGTTTTGATTAGCCAATGTGGTAGAGAAAACTTTTCAACTCATTTTAAATGACAATTTAAGACACACCATATTTTTAAATCAATGTCTCCCACTTTCTAATGTTTTCTTAATTTTTTTTTGTTTCAAACCTTTATCACAAGAATTCATTATATGATGTACTTGTTAAACAAAAACAAAAAAAAGAATGAAAAATATATCTGAATAACAAATGAGAATTACAAGGAGATTTGGGCATTTTTTCTTTCCTCATCTAGTTTGATATTTTGTCTGAAATGTTAAGGAAATTCTTTCCTCATCTAGTTTGATATTTTGTCTGAAATGTTAAGGAAATTCTTTCTTCATCTAGTTTGATATTTTGTCTGAAATGTTAAGGAAATTCTTTCCTCATCTAGTTTGATATTTTGTCTGAAATGTTAAGGAAATTCTTTCTTCATCTAGTTTGATATTTTGTCTGAAATGTTAAGGAAATTTGAGATTACAAGTCACCAAGATGTTACGTGTTTATTATTTGAATTCCATTCTCTCATGTGCCGCATTGTCAACATTTGATTCAGTTTCTATTAACTATCAACTTTGACCCTTATTCATTACGTCAGATAGTGCATTCATTTTTAAGTTTATTACCCAGATATATTAACTACGTTACATAGGCCGTTTTATTGTTAGACCGTACTACTTTT